>BHFT01070102.1:0-55187 GCA_004320025.1 Laticauda laticaudata
TATATATATATATATATATACATATATATTTGTGAACACGCACAGAGACACACATACAAGTCTTAGTATCTGTTTTATTGAGGAAAATGCCCAAAATATTTTGAAAAGGGTCTGAGAATTCTGTTACTGCCCACTTGTATATCCTCATAAAATCATTCCTTGACATCACTCAACAGAGGTTGACTTCCTGAGTGTCTTCTTTTTTTAATCAACTTCATTTGAAATCAATTGGTAGTAAATAAGAGATCCAAACTACAAGAAGCAGAAGATGAACCAGACTGGAGGCCAAAGTTGACCCAGCACGAGATCTTCCACATTGGGTATCTTATTTGTTGCTGTGTTTTTCACCTGGAAGCAGCATGAGAGCTGTATGACATTTGGTTCAAGACTGTGCTTACAGGAAAGGAAGACTTATTTGATACCTACATGTCAAGTGGGGAAAAAAAACAGGATGGCACAGAGGAAGTCTGCTCATACAGACATAGGCCAGATTCAAATCTCCAGAATTGCTCTTACTTTCAAAAACATGGAAAATTTTGATTGGCCTTCAGGCTCTAGGTATACAGTGAATAATACAGCTGTTCTATCTATCTATTTTCAAATCTATGTTTCATGGACTTCAAAGAGGCTTGAGCTTTTTGCTGCAATACTTCCTGTGAATTTTAATTTGCTGAATGTTTCTTGGTATGGACCAGTCTTTTTTAAAAAGAGACTCTGTGACCTAAGTTGCCTACTTTCCTGGGAATATAGCCCACTGATCTCAGGTCAAAATTATTTCCAAGTAGCCATACTTAGAACTGAGCTGGAAGAGGCTGAGAGAGGAACCATAAATGAGAAGAAATTTGAAAACACATACAGAGATCAAGAGTTAATCTAAACTGCAGACACACAAAGAGGCAAGACCTCGGAAGCAGGAATGTTGGCAGAGACTTGAGTAATGATTGCAGCAAATTCTGCATGACTCTACATGGCGGTATAGCAACAAAGTAAGCCATGATAGCTGCATGCAAGGAGGCAAGACACTGCAAAAGGAGGTGGTTTTGATACACCCTTGTGTGAAGATGCATTTGGAATGTTGTGATCAATTCTCCAATTCCCAGCCACACTTTGGTGTGGACCAAAACATGAGCACTGGTCCCTTATCCAAGCCTCAGTGATTTACAGAATGTAATTTTATGAACATTTTTGTAGGGGAGTCTGAAGGAGTAGCTGCCTTTTGGTAATATCTTATGGTAAGTAATATATCCTATAATTAGATATCAATGTTTCCTATTTTATAAAAAAGGCCACACCAGAACTTGGAATGTTCAATTTCAATCTTTGGAAGGCCAACATAGAAGGGAAGATTTAGCTGCTAGAGGTAGCATCCCAACCAATTTCTTTTGTGAGAAAAAACTCTGCACTGTAGAAGTTTTGTATAATTAGGGCCTGTGCTCTCCTAGAGTCTTGGAACCATCACTCCAATATAGTCACTTTTCCTCCATCCTCTAAAGGAAAGGGAGGAGTTTATCATTTTAATGCCAGAAAACAGTTTTCTTTATGCTGGGAGGCAAGGAAAGGTGCACACTTTTTTAAAAAAACTTTAGAACAACTTTAGAAACACCCTAAATTCCTACTTCACCATAAGTTAGTACATTTATACATTATTTGGCTCTCAGAAAAGAACAACAGCAGAAAATGTCAAAATATTGACAAAACATGTCAAAATATTTTCTTAAAAGTCATCAGCAAGAGACAGGGTCTCAATCAAAAAACATTCGTAAATAATACAATGTACTCAATAAAATATATTCTGCATGCACTATGCTCATTTTTGTGATCATAAAAAGCTCAGAGGAATTATTTTAAATCCTAAATACTTCATTTAAAAACTAAAAACTGCCAGGAAAATTAGGTAATTTAGTTATGGATACAATAAATATTTCCTCCTTCTTCCAGGGGCAGTTCTTGGCATAGGATTCAGAATGCTTACCTTCATTCCACCTTTGTCAATCTGCAAATTATTGACACTACGGTATTGTCATAATAAACAACATGCTATTATTAAACAAACAAACAATTATTAAAAAAACAAACATGTCCAATAAAAGGAAGAACCTATTGTGAACTTTCAAGTATATTTTAAATACTATGCAAATTAGAAGGATTGTTGCAGCAATAAGGGGAATGGACATGACTTCTTGAAATCATGACATCTTTAAAATTGGTAAATATCTTTTTCATCTTAATGAAAGAATAGAAACCACAGAGAGTTATAAACTGGTATGGGGTAGGCAATCTGTGGCATTCCAGAACTTGTTGAACTATAATTTAGAACATCCTCAAGCTATATAGCAAATCATGACAGATGCCAGGAATTGTAATTCAGCAACTGGAGTAGTATAGTTTGTCTATTTCTTAATTGGTTATTAAGATTTATTCTGACAGAATATATATCAGTTTTTTCATGTGGAGCTAGATGCTAACCCAGGTATGTAGGAAGCAATATTGGGTGCTAACTTAATGAGACAAGTTGTCTTTACAGATATTAAGAACAATTTTATGCAAAATTAACAACATTCACTGCAACTATTACTGCTGCTACATCTGAAGTGGGATTAATAGGCAAGGGCTATCAATCATTTCAAAAATGAAGCATGTACGAAGCACATATATCATGTTATCAAGGTGCACGTTATTATTTTAATACTATTGTGGTTTGTTAGAGACGTAGCTGCAATGAAGCCTAAAGGCAACTGTGCATTTTTTTCAATAAGAAATGGAAAAACAAGTAAGCAAATAAATTAAATCAGCTCTTTGGTATTGTCTTTAAGCACTCAGAGTGCATTCATATGGACAAGTCCTTCTGCTTCTGTGTTTGTCTCTGTAGTTCATTTCGCCAGGCTTTTGGAAAACCACTGAAGAGTGCTATGACAAATAATAACAAGCTGCAGCATCCTTTACAATCCTGGACCTTTCTGGCTGTGTGGGCTTTAGTTCACTGAATATCCCAGGCAGCATGGCCATTGCTACCATAAATCTGGGATTTGACATCCATCCATTGGAGTGGTGCACAGGCTGGAGAAGCCACTGGAGTGAGAACATAGGAGTTCCTGGACTAAGAAATTCTATAGTTCACAGCTAAATTGACATCTAATTGAACACAGATCGCTCATTTGTTTGTTCCTTTGTTTCTCGTACAGTGGTTTAAGCCCAATTATTTTCCCAAATAATTCATTTTAACTCACCAGGGCCTGTTCTATGAGAAGGCAGAAAAGAATGGCATTACCCACTTCCCTCAGACTTTGGAATACATCAGTCTTTAGTTCTGCATATTCAATTATGTCTTTCAGCTGGTGGTGGAAAAATTCCAGGATTCCTGAGGAAAAGCAAGATATAAATAAAAGACCCAAAGGTGCTGGACTTCCATCTGGACTTCCCTAGTTTTTCCTTGAAAACATTTCACCTCTCATCCAAGAAGCTTATTCATTTCTGACTGAATGGTGGTGAATGAAAGGATTTAGATTCTTTGCAGCCATCTGGTTGTTATCACTCTGAAGGTTGGTCATTCATTCTCTAAGAGCCATGGAGGCCACTTGGCGGTTTAACTAGGCCTACCTCATAGGACCTGCCAGGTGTAAATTTATAACAGAAGGATCTGAATCATGTCCTCTCTGAAGCATATCAAATGCAATGTGCAGATGTGTTTGAGAAGAGGTGGTGCCTCAGATTTTGTTAATGGCAATAAAATTAAAACAATGTGGGTAAGCAACAGAAACAAATAGAAAACTCTTCACTAAGAAACCAATGCACAGGTACAGGATGGGAGTTCTTAGATTGGTAACAAAACTTGTAAAAAGATCTTGTAATAGACTGATTGCAAACAGTGTGAGGTGGCTGCAAAAAAAGACAAAGGTGATTTTTCGACTGCATCAAAAGAAAAAATATGTTCCAATTCATGGGAAGAAATTGTTCCACTTTCTTCCACTTTGTTCAGATTCCATTTTAAATACTGTATCCCATTCTGAGAATCATATTTTAAGGATTCAAAATAACTGGAATGGGTTTACAGTAGGACAAAGAGGACAATCGGGACTGGAAATGAAATCCTATGAGAACAAACTGTGAAAATTTAACTTTGACAAAGGATTGGAGTAGATGGACTATACAGTACTCTTCAAATACTTGAAAGGATGACATATTGTGGAAGTTCAAAAATTTCCTCCTGGTGTGCAGGAAGAATTATGGTTTAATTTACTCAAAGACTGAATTTGATTTAATGTTAGAAAAAAAATCCCAATAGGAAGTTTGTCAGTGGAACTAACAGCTCAAGTAAGGTATTGGCATATCTGGGATGCCTTCATTTGGGTTCTTGCACGGGGCTCTACTCTATGTTTCTGCAATGATTCTTATACAGTAACTAGGTTGTTTCTGCAACTCTCAATTAGTTGCTAAATTAAATCTCTGGAATCTTAATCTTTAGAATATATTTCTACATGTCTAAAGCACAAACTGAGACCAGAAGAAAATAATATAATTCAAAATAAGTCATGCTGATGATTTTGAACAAAGAACAGGAACAACCAAACATGATAAACAAATAAGAATTAATAGAATAACAGAGTTGGAAGGAGCCTTGGAGGTCTTTTAGTCTAACACCCAGCTCAAGCAGGAAACCCTATACTCTTTCAGACCAATGGCTGTCCACTGTCTTTTTAAAAATATCCAATGTTGGAGCATCCACAACTTCTGGAGGCAAGCCATTCCACTGATTGTTCTGTCAGGAAATTTCTCCTTAGTATTATGCAGAAGTGCTAATCTCACAGTACTGACCTGGAGATCCATACTCATGCCTTGGAAGGCGGCAAATCTTCGGCATCACCTCTATCAAGGTCTTCACATACTGAAGGATGGTTCCTTGCAGCTATCAGAAGCAATTGGAGATGAATGTCAGCTCTGGGAAGTAGACTCAACATTCAAAACATCTGCAGTTTTACGAAGTGGCCTGCAGCTGCAAATCTTGGCTCCCTTCAGCCAATGTATGCAGTTACAAGTAATCTTGATCCTATCTCAGTTCAAAGAAGAAGGAAGCTTTAAATATAATGGCTTATTAAACAGAAGTAAAGAAATGTAGAAATGCCAGAAACGTCTTCTGAGTTCAATAGTTTGTAAGAAGAAACTGAGGCTTCAGAAGTTTGAAAACCCAAAGGGGAACATTTGCCAAATAAAAACAGATGATTGAAATTGGCAACTGGATGAGCAAATGTCTGGGTCTCTGGAAGCTCCTCATAGTGTTTTTGAGCTGGGATCCAAACAAATACTTTTAAATCACCTTTAAATGAGCTACAATACTTAAAATATACCAAAATAGCTGTTTAAAAATATTTTTCTTTGAAAACATAAGAATAAGAAAAATAAGAAAACAATTTTAAAAGTTTACACTAATAGTTACCCTATTTAAAAAACTCAAGCAGATGTTTTATATTTTTATATTTCAGTGCAAAAATATTTTTTTCTTTTTTCCTTTTGTTACCAAGAAATCACCATATCTTATGTTGACCTGGTAATTTTAGTATATGGGTTTCTGAACACAGGTTTCCCATATCATGGGAACTCCATTTCTGCCAGAATAATTGCAGATTTATAGCAGAATTACTGGCAGATGTGAAAAGCTTCTTCAAATCCTATGCAGAAACCATGTCTGGAAAATTAATTAAAATCTGCCTTGCAATCTTGAACAATCTTGAACAAGCTATATTGAATGTCCCACGAATCAACTTCTATTTACAAAACATGAATTTTCCTTCCTCCATTTCCGATCCTTCTCAAATCTTTGCCAGAACATCAGTTAAATTTCTGGAGCAGATTTTGGGCAACCACAAACTTTAGGAGGAAGAAGAGAAGCAGAAAGATGAGGATTAAAACCAGTGGGTTTATTTATCCCCATTTACCAGGCTTTTGACAATCTTCAGCAGTTCTTCCATCACAACAGCAATCCCTTGATATCCAAGGAGTCGGCAGATTGTCTTGAAGTGTGGGGGTCCCACAAAGTTTCGGTAAGAGCTATAAATGTGGCTGTATGCAATGTTGAGTGGCTGAGAATAAGAGAAGCAAAACATTTATTTAATAAGACAAGTAACATATTATGGTTACAGTAAGGACAATAGGTTGATAACCACCAGACAATGATTTATATTTTATTCTCCCCCACTTTTAATATCCAAACAATCTGGCTCAGATTCTTTTTTCTCTTTTTGCAATGGCATTTCAAACAGCTACTAAACAATAATGCATTGATTCATAAGCTTTCTTTAAAGATAATCTAAAGCTATGGAAAGATAATTTAGCAATGCAGGGTAGAAGCTGTACTACTAGCCCTGAAGTCTGAGTTTTGTTGATACTGCTATATTTTCTGATGCCAGAAGAACAGTTTAGAATCCATTTTGAAAAGTTGCTTCTGTAGGGACCTGCTCCTAAAATCAGCATAAAAATTTTGATGTACAATGTACAATGTCCTCAACTTGCAACCATGATTGAGCCCAATGTAATGCTAAGCAATGTAAGCTTAAGTGAGTTTTGCCCCATTTTACAACCTTTTTTTGCCATAACAGTGTTGTTATGTGAATCTGGTTTTCCCATTAACTTTGCTTGTCAGAAGATCACAAAAGATGATCGCATGACCTCAGGAACTGCAACTGTCATTCATGCATGCAAGTTGCCAAGCATCTGAATTTTGGTCATGTGACCATGATGCTGCTGCAATATTCGTAAGTGTGAAAACTGGTCGTAAGTTATTTTTTTCATTGCTGTTGTGACTTTGAAAGGTCACAAAATGGATGGTTGTAAGTTGAGGACTACTGCTATATAACATCTTGAGATTAAGTATAGTGTGAATAACTGATAACAGTGAAATATACACATGGGGGGAAGAGGGCATCTGATCTCTTAAAATTCCAGAAATGCTCTGATACAGAAATAGTGAGTTACAGACATGAATTAGCTTCCTTTTTCAGAGTTATTATTTGATACATAATGGTGCACTGTTTCAGATGGTGTAATGTGGAAAATTTAAATTCCTTTATTCTGAAGTGATTAAAAAATAAGTTATTGATTAACTACTACTACTACTACTACTACTACTACTACTACTACTTATTATTATTATTATTATTATTCCTGCCAAGTATTCCATAAAATCAAGAGCACAGGAATTTTCAAAAGCCCTATCAGCTGTATGAAGATCCAGAAATAGCAAACATGTTGTTTGACTCACCTTTGAGCCATAAAGATAATATGGCTGAACATTGGCAGGTTTATCTCTCTGGGGTTCTTGGGTGAATGGAATTGCTGTCCGCACAAACCTAATAATTGTAAAATGATACAAAAAAAGTGTGTGAGAGGAGGAGGAAAGCTATATCAGTCATCCTCAGCCACTTATGACACAAAATAGCTATGTTTCAATTAAACATTGCTTCCTAATTTAACATTACATATCTGAGATGTATCTTCAAGTAATACATCTAACACTTTTGCATTTGTACTAGTAATTACATTCATTATATAATGCAACCTGGTTTGGACTGTAGAATAGAAAGGAGCCATTTAAGCTATAAACACCTACTCATTGCAATAATTAAAAATTAAATTATCCGAGACAAATTATATGTTCTAGCATTTGGGAAGAACAGTAAACACAGAGCTGCCAAACCATTGCAGTTATCTATCTCTCGCAGCTTAAGAGATTTATCTGTAGACTTCAGAGACGGGACCAACACATGTTATTTTGACATTTTATTCATACCTGTTAGTAGATCCATTGTAGCAATAATTAGGTAAAAAGTCAAAGTTTAGCTCCCAGAAGACATGCAACGTGATGCGCCCATAAGGAGCTGAAACATTATGATTGGCCTCGCGGAACATGGCATCAAAACTGTCCAAGGTCATGTGGTTGCACAAGAGTCTATGTGTCAAACGATTGATCTCCAAAAGCCATTCAAGTTCCTGCATCAAAAAAAGAAAAGAAATTCTGCTCTCTCAGGATAAAAACTGAGATTCCTCATACAACAATGTTTATTTGTCCCATGTTATTAGATGAAATCAAATATTAATAAATGCATTCCATTTACATGTACTTTCTGACATACAACCATAATTGAGCCCAAAATTTCTGTTGCTAAATGAGACAGTTGTTAAATGAATTTTGCCCCATTTTATGACCTTTCTTGCCATAGTTGTTAAGTGAATCACTGCAGTTGTTAAGTTAGTAACACAGTTGTTAAGTGACTTCACTGAGTTTGCTTTTCAGAAAGTCACAAAAGGTGATCACGTGAACTCAGGATACCGCAACCATCATAAATATGAGTCAGTTGTCAAGAGTCTGCATTTTGATCACATGACCATGGGGCTGCTTCAACAGTAGTAAGTGTGAAAAATGGTCATGTCGCTTTTTTTTCAGTGCTATTGTAACTTCAAACAGTCACTAAATGAATTGTTATAAATCAAGGGCTACTTGTATAAAATGCATTTGTGAATCAGAATCAAGTCCAATTTTTGCATCTTCCCAACCCAAGTTGTTTGTAACATCCTGCCAATTTCTGGGGAACTTGAATTTTACACATATTTAAGAAATATGGAAAAATGGTATTTCTGATTGATTGATAATTACAAAGAAATATTTATAATTTTTCCTTGCCTATGAATAAAATCATTAAATGCTGACATTTAAGTTGTCAAAAGTAATGTATAGGATTGACATCACCTCAACATACTTGTGAGCAAATTAGAACTCACTGTAAAAGCATACATACTGAAGATGTATTTTTTTATTTTATTATCACACTAGCAATAACACACTTTAATAGAGGTTGATGGAAATAAACAGAACATATCAACTGGATACAATTATACTAGACATGCAGAATTCTGTAGTCTTGTCTATATATTTTATTTTGTCCCTTGTTTTGGAGCAATACTTACCACTATGGATGTCAGATCCTCACTTTCAAAGCGGCTAATAGCCTGATCTAATGATTTGTACATTGCAGCTGAGATACGCTGAGTGATAAGTCTGTTCAAGTCAATGGATCTGCCTAGCAGCTGCAAAAGGCACATGTGTAAAACCAAGAAGTTAGTGATTAAAAAGAGAGCCAAAATCAAGTACAGAATCAGAACAGTACTTAAGATTTTGGACTGGCACAAGGTGTCAAACCCCAAGATGCTAAGCAAGATCAAGGGGACAAAAGCTACCAGCTTCCAATAAGGCATCTTTAATGTTCACCTGGGGTAACACAATTTTGAAAAATTTGAAGGAATTCGCCACCTTCATTTATAGTGAGTTAATTATCACAATGTCTCTTTGAAGGCCTTTTCCCCAGATTTCTTCTCACCTGGGCAACATTACTATTTATAAAATAAGCTGCCAACGGAGTTAGCCATTATTTATTTCCTTCTGATATTGAGAGTATTTTTTATATTTTCCAAAAACATGTCTTATGCAGAATGCCTTCTGCCATACAGAGATTCACAGGTGAAGACCTTACACACATACCTTTTGGTAGTATGATTACCTGGAAAACATAAATACTTGCAAGCAAGTATTCTAAGCCATGGAAGTGTATGTCATGCATATTAATTCCCCCAGACTTTGACATGGGAAATTAAAGTGTGAATTAGTCCTAAAGTGCAGCCCATAAAAACAGCAAAGTATTTGCTAAAAGGAAATTGTACCTGGACATGTCTTTGTTTGAGCAATGTTTCATAGCGATTGGATGGTGGGTAAGGGATAATCACTCCATAATTTTTACATTCAGCCCGGAAGCGCTTATCCAGTAAAACACTGCAAATGAAAAATACTTTTAAGAATCTTTACTTGATTGCTTCTTCACGACCACATTTCATTTATTCTCAAGACGTCAATGAAAAGAACTACAGTATGTAATAAGATCTAGTGTTTGTATGAAGGGATAATGAAGAAAAAAATAAGACAGAAGAAAGCTCAAGGTAGAAACTGACATGGAAGCAATTCTTGCTTTCTCTCCACGAATTTTAAACAGACCTACAAGACCCTATGTACAGTGTTAATATGACAAGATGGTTAGTCAGGAATATTATTTCTAATGTCATCAGCAGCAGCACAGAAATCTGCAAACTTAAATTTTTGGTCATGGAAAAAAATGTTTCCAATATCTAAAATAACTTGTTCAGCTACTTCAGGAAGGTATTGGCTCATTAGCAGAAATCAAAAGCAATAATTTTCCAAGACAATGTGAATCACCAAATTAATTATGTGAACCATCCATGGAGAGATGAAATATTCTAGAAGCAGCTACTATTTTAATAATAAAAGAGTTTAATTTCTTGATGTAAAACAGATTTTAGGTGATATTATTCAACCAGTTGATTTTTAATTGCTGAAGAAGCATTAATCATTCAGCAAGAAGCAATAGTATACAAAGGTTTGCCATGAATTATCGCTATCATGTTTGAGTATGAACAATCTTCTTCCATCAATTTCTAGCTATGTCTACTTCTTGTAATGTCATCATATAAATCATATATTCTTCAGCTCAAGAACTAGTTTATTCATACAGAAAACATAACTAGCTGACACAACACTTCCCAAACCAACAGAGGTTTCATACCTGCCAGCCATTGCTTTATAGTAAGCAAAAATTTGATCTGCCAGTTTATACACAAACTGATCAAAACATAAGTTCACCTGGTAGAAAAAGAACAAAAAATGGGCTTTATAATAACAGGCATAAAAGTTGAAGTGATATATGTAAAATATATCAAAACTTTTATATTAATATTTAATACAAATAATGCAGAGAGAACTTACTTCTGCTTCAATTTCATCATAGAGAAACTGCTTTTTAAACTTGGTCAAAGCATAATATGCACTATCGTTGTAGAGATCCAGTGGGTAGAGCACATATCTGCAATTAATGAAATAGGTCAGCACAGACACGTTTGTGAAAATATTTGTCTCAACTATGGTAGAAATTTTTAAATGTTATTTAATTTAAAACTACTGGTTTTGGGAAAGCCTGCATAAAACTTGATATAATATTAAAGCAAGCTTTCTTAAATTTGTGCATTACAAATCAATATTTGCTTATAATCTCTTCAGCTCTATCAAAATTTTTCTTCATGCATAAAATTGTATTTTATGAGCCTACTACAATGGAATACAGCCAATCATACACTGTCGTGAATTTCATGAATTCATTCATTTGCAATATTTCTATTAGCATCTATCAATCAAGTGCCCATCTACTAGCCTGCTCATAAATTATTTCCTATCATCAATTTTTCCTTACATCCTTAAAAATCGAAAGGAAAAAAAATTGCTTTGTACAAATCACTTCATACTGTAATTCCTTCATATTATATGAAACAAATTTGTTTAAGAATACTTCAGCCCTTCACTCCTCTTTGTGAGGATACCACTAGATTACATGCAATAAATAAAAGTAAATTATCCTTCCAAAGAGATTGGCAGATGCAACCAAAATGGGAGACTGATTACTGTATCTCATCATGAGGCACAAAGCTGAATTTGAATCAAATCAAATTCTTTCAATTATTGTCACAAAGACACCCACAGATACATTTCATATCATCCTGGAGTTCTTACTCCATCATGGATGGTTCTTTGGTATCCAGGATGTGATCAGTTAGAATCCAGGGCATTGACATCTCAATGGGAAACTGAATTCGCCGACCCATGGTCAACTCCAGAAAAAATTCTCGGAACCAAAGTTGGGACAAATCACAGCATTGCTGGAGGGCTTCTGAAAACAGAAAATATTTCCCCAATATAAAGTGTAAGTGAAAACATAATAATTCCCCAAAATAAAGTGCAAAACAGGTTTAACGAATATAATCTAAAAAGATATTGCAAAGTGTGCTACAACGTATTATATGGAGATAATATAACAACATATTTGAACTGATAAAATTGAATATATAAATATATAAATTAGACTGTTTTCTTACAAGAATACAATTGCAATTTATTAAACAAAACTATTTGTTGAACAATTGTTTTCAAATTCACACCCAGTTCTAACAGTTCTTTAATATAAATTACAATGCACTGAAAATTTCATTGTTCTAGAGCTGGCTATTCTTGACAAGCTAATTATTGATAAGCTAATTCTGTCTAGGTTATTCATTTCAGAGTTGATATTGCTACTTACCACTTATATTCAGAAGATGTGTAAAGAAGAAGGACTGTTTATGGAATTCTTCAATGGCCAGAACTATTGGTCCATCCAGGCTGCTTCTGAGAGTCTTCTTTGAACCACTCTTGTCTGCAATGAGGGATTCTAGCATGGTTCTCACCATATAAAGCTGAAAAGACATGTTGATGACTGTTTTTGCACTAATCCTTTTATAAATAATAATAATAATAATAAACATGTATAAATAATAGTGCCAGTAATCTTCAACTTAATACCAATTGTTTAACAACCATTTGGGGTTATAAGGTTCATAAGAAGGTTCTATCAGAAAATGTCACATGGCTCCCCATTGGTCACATGACCACATTTGGATGCTTGGCAATCAATTTATATTTATGACTGGTTGTAGCATCCTGCAATCATGTGATCATGATTTGCTACTTTTTTGCCAGTTTTTGATGTTTTACATTGGTTTCTGGCAAAAAATGTACATTCCGGAGAAAGGGTTAGCCTTACCATCATGTGATTTGATTAATGATCTTCATAAAATGGTTGTAAAATCAGGTCTAGTCACATGGGTGCCTTGACTTACAACTGTCATGATTTATGACTCAAATTCCTGTCCCAATTGTGATTGTAAGTTGAGAACATATTCATATTCAGTGGAAACTGAGAAGAGAGGTGGTATCAGTTCTTATCAGCTGTTCCACAACTGAGGCTATTGAGTAGGCCTGCTCAAAGGAACTTGGAAGATGGAACTCACTTGGAGATCAGAATCTCAAATGAACTTCCCTCCTTGATCTCAGTGGAAAAACAGATTCACTTTGGAGCAGAGAAGATTTGCTACTACTATTATAGTTATAACAAATCTCTTCCAATGCAGAAAGTCTCTGATGTGTACAAGTGGGTAAATAATAGAATATAGGTAATACTTAAATTATTACTGTAATGGAGACTGCCCAGTACAATCATAAGAGGTAACAGTCGTAAAGCTGGTGGATCATGTGACTAACCCATTTTACGATGTTTTTTGCAGCAGAGTGACCATCATAGCAATAGCCCTAGCAATAGCACTAGACTTATATACTGCTTCTCAGTGCTTTACAGCCCTCTCTAAGCAGCTTACAGAGTCAGTATATTGCCCTCAACAATCTGGGCCCTCATTTTACTGACCTCAGAAGGATGGAAGACAGAGTCTTTATTTACTTTATCGGTGTGAAACAGAACAGTATAATAATAATTTAAAAAAAAACTATTCTAAATATCTTGATAAATTAACCTGCATCTTCTTAATAAAGGAACAGATACCTGTGTACTGGAAGGCCCAACAGCTCGTCGTGGGACTTTGATATCAAAACCACCTTTGGGGTCTTTCTCCCCTCTCAGACAGGGATCATTTGGAGGCTCACGTCCTCCCTCCCAATCACAGATTGTCTTTCTAATTGCCTGAAGAACACTAGGAAGATGAAGAGTGGACCCATCATTGAGCTGAATTGCAAAACCTATAGCTAAGTCTAAATAATCAACTTAAATATGAAGTCAAAATATAATTATGTAAGTACCACATGAAGCTTTAGGCATATCCTACAAATCTGATATTTAATGATACTAGCATCAGTGCTAATTAATCCAGCATGTCCAAAAAAGCTCTACTACTTTGTCTTGTAAAATATTCCATACCACATTAAAAGGCTAATTTCAGTTGCTAATTCATTCAGGCTACAAGCAGCAGATGAATGAAGATTGTCTTCGGTTACACCTACACATACATACCAGTGATGGTATTCAGTTAGTTTGCAATGGATCAGGCGAACCGGGAGCAAGAATTTGGCGTGGGTTGTCAAATTGGTAGTAAGTTCTGGCTGGCCACAGCCCCACCCTCCCTCCTTCCCAATGGTCGTTCACCCTGCCCGCCTGCCTGACATTCGTCTAAAGTATTTCTTTCCTTTTTTCCCCTCCCGATAATCAGCTGTAGATAAGATCAGCTGTGCCAGGATTCCCCTTGCTGAGGCCCAGGAAGGCAGAAAATGGAGGGAGGAGCTCAGCTCCCCCCCTCCATTTTTTGCCTTCCAGAGCCCCAGAGGAGCCTTGGAGGAGCAAAAACACCCCCCCCCCTGAGGCTTCTCTGAGGCGAGGAAGCTCCCAAAACGGAGTTTGGAGGAGTGCTGCATGCCCCTCCCATGCTCTGTTCCTTTTCTTCCTGAGCCCCAGAGGAGCCTTAGGGGAACAAAAATGCCCCCCAAAGGCTCCTCTGGGGCTAAAAAGCTCCCAAACTGGAGCTTGGAGGAGTGCTGCATGNTGAGGCTGCAAAAAAAAAAAGCCACAGCCATCCAGTCACATGGCCATGCCCACCAAGCCACACCCACAGAACTGGTAGTAAACGTTTTTGAATACCACCACTGATATGATACAGACACATTATATGCACACCCACACAAAGAGATTGTGTGTGTTGGTGGAAGTGGTGGCAGTGGGGAGAATGGGAGAAACAAAATGTTCTGATAGTCTATTAAATGACATTCGATATAGGCTAGAGCAAAGTTAAAAACAACAACCCCAAAGCTTCATGGTTATAAGAGACATTACTATAATCTATGTCCTGTCAAGATCTTCTCCATGGAAACAACTACTGGCCAAATATTCAGCAAATGTGGATACTGTCTGGAATGCTGATTTTCTTAATACAAATTCCTGGGAACAGTGACTATTTGAAAATAGGCTTGCTTGACACTATTGTTCCATATAATCTGGCATTGTTTATTTTTCTTCCACTTTTCTACATTTGCACCCTAAGTACTTTTCAACCTTTCTATTTTTTATTTGGCAATATTATAGATCCAGCCCGGCATTTCCTGTGAGCCATGCATGGAATTAATTCTGCACTTAGAAACATGCATGCTAACTTAATTCTGGGTATAGGCGTGCAGAAAAAAATATTAAAAATAAAGTCCAAGTGTTTACAAAACTTTTAGGAAGTGACACTGAATCTGATTAAGTTACCTGATGAGGACATTTTTCTTCTTCCTGACCGCTTGCCTCAGGGGCTCTCTCAGGGTCACCTGAGCAAAGTCCTGTAGAGCAGCATAGATTGTGTTCCTGATAGCCTGGTTGAAGACGCTCTCCATGCGACCCATGAGCACTTGCAGGCCCTTGATCATAGCAATAACCTACATAGAATAAATATAGTTACTGTGGCTCTTTTAATTACACCAGGCCCATTCGCATGCAATCTCAGGACAGCATCCCAAAGGCACTCTTCCAGTACTTCCTGGAAGCCCTGGATTTGAGTGAACTTTGTCTGCATACCAGAATACAAGAACAAGTGGGGAAAACAGGACAATTTTAATTTGAAGACAGCAATGTCTGGATCCTCCAATATTCCATTTCAACACAAAAAAGAGTGCAGAGAAGAGCAACCAGGATGATTAGGGGACTGGAAGCTAAAATACATGAAGAACAGTTACCGGAACTGGACATGGCTAGTCTAATGAAGAGAAGGACCAAGGGAGACATGATAGCAGTCTTCCAATATTTGAGGGGCTGCCAAGAGAGTAGCGGGTCAACCTATTTCCCAAAGTACCTGAAGGTCAGACAAGGAATAATGGATGGAAACTGAACAAGGAGAGATTCAATCTAGAAATAAGTGGAAACTTTCTGACAGCGAGAAAAATCAGCCAATGGAACTCGAACGGAAGTCTTCAACACCCTCGAAGTAGTGACCTTCGAAAGTTCTTCTCTGACCTGTGCCATCTGTCAAAAATCGTGTATAGTCTGCTTGGATGGGGGGTTGGACTAGAGGACCTACAAGGTCCCTTCCAACTCTGTCAATCTATAAACTCTGTAAATTTTGTAAGATTGCTTCAGTCATCCATTCAAGGAAACTATCTACCCTGAGCAAAAATGAGAGATATAGCCACCAACCTCCACAAAAGCAAACTTTTCCTCACTGGTATAATTGTATCTTGTAGCTCTTTCATACTCTTCAGCAGTGCCTGGACAATCTTTGTTACAGAACTTATCTGTGGGATGGACCAGCTTCCAAGAATACTTCAAGGGGGGAAAAACACAGAAAATCCAATTGGCAAAATCTGATATGCTGATTATGTAGATTCTGTTTTCTTTAAGTTAGGTTTTTAAACCGTACATAGGCACACACATCTTTAAATAACACTTTGATTATTGCAAACTTTATAAGGAAAGTAAATTGAAACATGTTCAAGAGACTGGCTTATGCTGAAGGCAGCTTTACCTTAAAATCAATATTTAAATATATCAGAAAAAAAAATACTTGCCACTTCCATCACATGTGCACTCCACTTTGATAAAAGTTGAAGTCCCCGTAAAGCCAGGTCAAAAAGCTCCCTATATTCTTCATCTGACTTCTGACTGTCCAGTCCTGAACCAGTTACAACCTGGAAAAGGAATAGTCAATTGTTACACTCAGGAATCTTTTCTTTTAGTTGCTTCATGTTGCTATTTTCATTAACTGAGCAAGACATTGCAAACATTCATCAACAAGAGTTAATTAATGGCTAGGGAATGAGAGGAAGAACTGAGAAATTAATTTATTGATTTATTTACTTAATTTCTATAACAGTCCATCTCAATCAGTGACTCTGGATGGTTTACAAACCCAGAATTGCTGGAAAGTTGCCGAGATAAAATATACAGATAGCTAACATCAAAATGATATGATTTCTCTAATCAGTTTCTTATTCTAGTCACCTATGTATCTGAAACAATATAGTACAAACATAACACTCAATTATAAAAACTTATCCAGTTTCCTACATGTTCAAAAAAAACTAGGAAGAACCTCAGAGAAAAATGCAGAAGTACCAACACCTGAATTTCTTACTTATTGCAATTTTCACTGAATTCTTTTGGAGACACTTTAACAGTAAATATCTAGTTCCTATAAAAGAGAAATTCAAGGATAACTTTTCCTTTGGGTTCATATATGAAAATTTATTGTGTAGTATAGTGACTGCTATTGTGCAGGTAATCATCTTCCCACTGATTTATTGTGAATTATTTTTAAAGTTTGAAATGGGAAAGGCTGTAGATATCCAAGATACACAGGTGGTTGGTTTAAAAAATGTGCAACAGCACATAATCTGAAAGCACTAAAAGCAATTTGAAATTTGGGAGGCCTAGGAATACCTAGGGATTTTTAATTGTTTTCAGGAGGTTCATATTTATTCTCAGTTGTATAACAGATCCACAATTCAAATAAGTAGATGGGATCTGGACAAAGACAAAAATTGATTTGGTTTAACCAATATTTAAGTTTAATTGAAAAAAATCAATTAAACAAATTACAAAGATTGTTTTTTAATGTTTTTCCCTACCATCTACATTTTAAAATTTACAATTTAAAGGCAACCTTTGAAAACATTTACAGGCAGCATACAAGGCATCCCAGGACTGCACACGGCCCTGAGTTATTGCATTATATATTTTTCTATGCAAAATAGTAAATAAGAATTGACTGCAGACTGTATCTCTGATGCAGAAGAACAGAGAGAGTTACATAGTTTTGAATGAGGAAAATGTTTCTACTCTGAACATATGGAGAGCTGCTGTTGGTTAGAATAGACAGAAATGGACATTCGTCACCTGAATCTCCAAGAGGCAAGCTATTTGTATTCTAGCACCATAATCAAACACAGAAACAGAGTAATCATGAATTGCCCAGAGAACACACTCAACATTTATTCTTTCACCCATGGATTGTATAACACATGGAAGCTTACCTCACTGTTGCTATAGCGAGCAAGTTCGGAGATAAATCGGATATGATCATCTCGGATCTGTACCATCTGCTCACAGATGTTATACTGTGGACTGATGCTGCTCTGAGTGCATGTCCATCTGGGCAGAAAACCAATGTCTTTAAGTTAGCACTCATTTCTGACTCTACAGTTATTACTCAAGGTAACTTTGGTCCACTAATATCTCACTTGGTCCAGTGTCTTTTGATATGGTGCATCACCCAGTAACTGACAACTGAAAACTATAGTTGTTGGAGTAGATATGTTTTTTAATTTCATAATTTATCCTGCACTTGATATGTTTATTTTACTTATTTTATGTCTGTGGTAAAACTACAGTAGCAAATCCATAGATGACAAACAGAATTATTGACTCAATAAGTGTATGACAGTGTTTGAGGACTGGTCTTTAAGAAACTATATACTGTGAACAAAAGATGTGTAGAATCAAAAATTGGGGTCTATTTAACATACATTTATAACATTCTAGGTCAAGGCTGTCAAAACTCGCGGCCCGTTGGCCAGATGTGTCACACGCTGGCCATGCCCATGCCTGGTTTAGCAAAGGGAAAAAAAAGTCATGATACGACATGTGACACCGCCATGACAAAGTGAGTTTGATACCCCTGTTCTAGGTCTAGGCCACTAGAGAACAACATCAGCAAAAAAAGGTTAAAAATTGAATTAGGAAACAAATAAGGGACAAAAATGATTTGATACAACTGGCTACCCTAATAATAATAGCAAACCATAGTTTAGAATCATTTCCTTTTCCTGGTCACCAGAGCAAGGTCTATAGCTATGATTCATCTATTCAGATAGCACACAGAATCATAATAAGTAGCAAATGCTTTATAAAGTTCTCAAATTAGAATTTCTAAATCTTAGTTATAGATTCACCATTTCTCCATTTAAGATGACATCAATAATGACCCATCTTAAACATGATTTTCCATAAAGTTTGAACTTAACCATTCATTCTTCTTCTTTTACATGACTTTGATTTATTCCTAAATGTAGCAAATAAACCTGACTTCTACTAACATGTCACAAAGAAGTATTTATGCAGGCTATCTGAAGTGCCAACTATCCTATTCAAAATTTGCTGCTTATTTTGAAAGAATGGATATTTTAAAATCTCATTAGGACTAGATATCCTTGGTAATATTGAAGAGTAGATGCAGTTCTCTTAATTATATTGACAGTGATTATTAGGTCCTATTATATTTCCAGAAATCCAATACTTTGCTCTTACCCTTCCAGTGTATGTTCCCCAAAGAAATCATCAACAGGTTATCAGTGGTGATCAGATATTTTGCTGTACTAGCCCAACCTGCCATATATAATCTATTCCATTACACAAAATTAAAAGGCCATACAAGAAAAAAAAACACAGTTAATTATATCTCACCACAAGGATGGGAATGAATTAGGGAGACAAAAAGGAAAAGAAAGGTATGAATGTGCAGGAACATAAAACCCCCACAATTGTTGTGCAGCCAAGATAGTGTTCATAATCTCTTCTCCAAGGAAGGAGAAAGAGGCACAGGAGGCGATACTGCTCTGCTTAGAAACTGAATAAGAAAATAATTGTTAGTAAGTAAAGATGAGTGGAAGAAATAGTTCATAGTTTTATTATTGGGATGGAGTAGGATAGATTAGAAATGGGATTTAAACACACATTGTTAAATACTTCCATGGACTGGGCTGAGTTTAAAATCCAACTTATTTTGGCAATAGAAATAAAGGTTATAATGATAAGTGAGAAACAACATACACATTTATGCTGGTATGGAAACCATTAATCAGATACCATAAAATGAAATAAATGTGCACCCAATGAACACCATGAATTCCATTGATGAAGTCCAATTATAACCTGATTTTTTTTTGCAGTAATTAGTGATTGTCTCTTATTAGCAATAACTCTGTGACTGCTGGCATTCTGATCTAAATCTGAGAAACCAAAACTGTTTATTTGGTTTGAATCTTGGTAGTTATCCCAAAATAAAATCACCAAGTTGTATAGTGAAATGGAAAATGAAACTGCCAACTGAGAGGTATGCATCACATTAAATTTTGTGATCTTCGTATGGTTGATTTACCTTGGATTTACATCTTACAATAAATTGAACTGCAACACTTAACCTTCATGCCTAGAAATAGTTACAAGAGAGGTTGCCTGAAATACAATGGGACAGCATTGTCGCCCAGAATTCCCTATCAAGATAGGTGGTCATAGTTCAACCTTTAATTGTGATTTCATTTACCAGGATTCTTATAGAGGAGATGGGCAGCATCAAAATGTAATAAATAAACAAGCAAACCCATCCTCTCTAAGCTATCACTGAAAAGGCTCCCCAAGATTGACAGGAACAATGAACATGAACTATGAACAATTCCACTGAAAACAATTCCAGTTTGAAGTAACTAGAGTTTAGGCTACATTTCTTTTGTTATCCTGTCTAAAATCCAATCTGAGAATCCTTCTGGACAGATAGAGTGCTGTGTTCATGCTCTGGAGGATTTTCTATCCAATTGAAAAATGTGGATAAAAATTACCCAGAGCAGGCACACTCGGTCACCTTCACAGGATGAACATTCATACCTACATTCGCAACCGCCAAGCATGCAAACAAATAACAGTCAACATACAAGTGCAGACACAGAATTTAATATATGCAATCATATTCCCAATGTATATCATTACTACTACACATTAACACCCATATCCATTTTTCTGCCATGTAAGTGTACTTCACATGTATATATTTGCACAAATCCAATCATTCCTTTCCATCTTCATCAATACCTCTCAGTCAGTACACAGGTATTCAGATATTGCCCACCATATACATATAAACTGTCAGTGCAAATTACTGATCTGCACTCAATTCTAGCAACCACTTCCCTGTATCCCCAAAGACACCTCTTTATGGCTATAATTTATGAACAATTTGCTAGTTTTAGCCAGCCTGACTGGTGAACATTCAGAGTGTTTGAGGAAGGTAATCTACATCCTTGCTTGGATTAAAAAGATCTTTAATATCAGGGCATTCCTCACTACCCAAAAGGACTGGATGAGGTTTGAAACTGAAATTAAGATGGAAATAGCAAGGAAGAAATAAGGAATTTTAAAATCTGCCTGATTTAGGGGAAAACTCTAGGAATGCATGAATGTTGAATGGTAGCCAGAGTTCACTGAGGTTGAAAAGTGTTGGTATAAGGCAAAAGTATAAGTCTTATACTTGGTATAAATCTTCAATAGTTGCATTCCTGGATTTGTCACCAGAAAGTAATATCTCTGTGCAGCAAAGCAGACTGGGGTAAAATAATAATCTGATTTAACTGCATCTAGTCTCGTTAAGATCTCAATAAGAAATTAACTAAGGAATTATTTAAATTTTTCCCCCCCCCCTCCCTAAAATCCGACTCAATCAGTTCAAGATCACAGCCTGAGATGTTGGGATGTCAAAGAACCAGAAAATACCAGAGAAGGCAGATTAAGGTTGAAGAACATTTAATTCCAAAAGTGGCACTAACTTGAGGAATCAACATTTAAAAGACTGTGCTGTCTGCATGAGTTATCTTTCCATTTCACGAATAAAGGAGAATATTTGAAGCCCAGGGTTGACATGAGGGGTCTTTGGTGTTCTCTGAGCTTGCTTGTTTTCTGGCAGATGTTTCATTAACCAAACTAAGCAACATCATCAGACTAGTAAGGAGGTGCAGTTTATAATCTAGTGGCTTGCCTGTCAGTGTTGGTGGTCTTAGAGATTCTTTGGCTGATCTGTTGGCTGATGATGTTACCTAGTTTGAGTAATGAAATATCTGCAAGAAAACAAGCAAACTCAGAGGGCACCAAGGACCCCCCTTTCCATTTCATTTTTAAAGCTTACTGAGAGATCTGGCGAGGGAACCAATGAAGAATACATTTATTTCAGGGAGGTAAGCTATATTTAATTGTAGAGAATTGGTAAAATCAGTGTCTTTCAAGATATAGTAAAGAGAAAATAAGAAATCATATTGTGACATAAAACCTTAGCAAAGCACTCATTCTTATCAGACATTTAATCACTCGGACACAGGCTCACAGGCAGTCACTCAGTTGAGCTTACACACAAGTGGAAGAGTAGACTAAGACACACCAAAGCCAAGAGACATTATGGCAGGCACTCACTTGGATTTGTTCTCCTCATAGTGAGCACTGGTCTTAATGTATCTGGCCAGCTCTATCTGCATATCGCCGAATAAAGGAACCACCTGCAGCTGCTGGAAGAAAAAACAAGAAATGGTTTAAAGAAGGTAAAGATGCTTCCTTTGGTATGAGTGTGACACATGGAGTAAAGGATCATTTAACCACCAGAGGGGGCTAAAAGTCTGAAAGAGGATTCCTGACACTATTGGGAGGAGCAAAATAGTTTGTGAACTTCCATGGTGAAGCCAAGAAATATGCATTATTATAATGATTCAAATCAGGTCAGCACAATTTTTAGCTAGCGATTTATCATCATTTTGCATGGGCATCAGTTCTTTTGAAAACCATCTCTGTAAGATTTCTGGATGCTTGATCTATTTGAAAACCACAATATAGTACATTGGAACACTCTGGGATTACGAAGCGTGGGGGTATATTATTGAAAAAGAAATATTAATTGATGATCTTGAGAAGGTTAATCTTCTCAATGGGATCTATTAGAAAGAAGCAGTCATGTCCCAATGGGTTCTAGTGTGAGGAATACAGGTAGTCCTTGACTGACAACCACAATTGAGATCAACATTTTTGCTGCTAAACAAGACATTTGTTAAGTGAGTTTTTGCTCCATTTTATGACCTTTCTTGCCACAGTTGTTAACTGAATCACTGCAGCTGTTAAGTTGGTAACATGTGAATCTGGGTTTTTTTTGTTGACTTTACTTACCAGAAGGTTGCAGAGATAAACCTGGGACACTGCAATCGTCATAAATATGAGTCAGTTGTCAAACGTCTGAATTTTGATCACATGCCCATGGGGAAGCTGCAATGGTTGTGTTAAAAATGGTCATAAGTCACTTTTTGGGTGCTGTTGTAACTTTGACTGGTCTTGAAATGATATATTATCATAATCTTTTTAACAACCACATAATCCCTTGAAGGGTATAGTCTGGACAACTGAATGGAGCTAGCAGTGTGTTTAATGGCCAGATGCCCTTCCTGTCACCAACGTGGAGTTTTGTTCAGCAGATATGTTCTCACTGTGCCCAAAGAGAGATCTGCCTCTACCTAGGATCGAACTCACGCCTCCTCATTATGAGACAAGAGCTCTAGGCCACCGCACCACTCCTCTAAATGATCTGTTATAAATTGAGGATTACCTGTAGCAGTATCATGTGAAAACAAAACAGTGGCTTTAAATTGCCTGGCACATGAGGGTAGAGCTTCTATTGCTTTAATAATTGCTGAAAAGAGGAATGTCAGCAGAATTAGTAAAAGTGCATCAGCATTAAGTTCTCTTGAACCTGGTCACCCTAATGTGATTGTCTCAACCCAGGAAATATATATTCACCTTTTACTTCCTGTTTTGCCTCCTGCTACCATACCCAGCCTTCAATCTCAACACATTTAAACGCTTATTATACAGACAGGAAGATGGGATTTCTGCTCTCATTACGAATCTTGAATCACGCATTTCATTTATTAAATATGAAGCTAAGTCTTCTCAATTGTGTCAGATTATTATGAGTCTCATAGAACTAAAAATGAAAACAGCTTTGGCTAAGGAAAAAGGAAATTTACACTCATATATAAGTTTTCAGAATATGATTATATGCTTCACTTGAAGCAATTACCTGAATGTATTAATAATCTTGGATTACCATTATAGGTTGCAAAAATCTGAATCTTTGCTGCCATCTAATGAACTTCTATATTTTGCAACCCAAATACAGTAGCCTTAAATAGCCATGTTTGAAAAACCTAACAGTAAAGATTGTTTCTTAAAAATAATTTGAGATTATATACCCAATTTTATTGACAAAAACAATAGAATAACAATTTCATACAACAACAGATTTTTCCCTAAGAGGAAACTATAGTATCCCAGGAGTGCTCCTGGACTTCTCCAAAGGAGCTTTTTCCAAAAGACAAGTGGATTTCCTTTGTTTTTCCTCGAAGACATTTCGCTTCCCCAGAAGCTTCTTCAGTTCTTCTTCATTTCATGTTGTATGAAATTGTTATTCTATTGTTTTTATCAAAAAATTGGGCATATAACGGTAATCCAAGATTATTAATAAATTCAGGTAATTGCTTCAAGTGAAGCATATTATCATATACTGAAATCTTGTATATGAGTGTAAATTTCCTTTTTCCTTAGCCAAAACTATTTTCATTTTTAGTTCTATGAGACTCATAATAATCTGAGACAATTGAGAAGACTTAGCTTCATATTTAATAAATGAAATGCGTGATTCAAGATTCGTAATGAGAGCAGAAATCCCATCTTCCTGTCTTTATTATAAGTATTTAAATGTATTGAAATTGAAGGCTGGGTATGATAGCGGGAGGCAAAACAGGAAGTAAAAGGTGAATATATATTTCCTGGGTTGAGACAATCACATTAGGGTGACCAGGTTCAAGAGAACTTAATGCTGATGCACTTTTACTAATTCTGCTGACATTTCTCTTTTAGGCAATTATTAAAGCAATAGAAGCTCTACCCTCTTGTGCCCTTGGCCAGGCAATTTAGAGCCACTGTTTTGTTTTCACATGATACTGCTTCAGGTAATCCTCAATTTATAGCAGATCATTTAGTGATCATTCGAAGCTACAACGGCACTGAAAAAGTGACTTGTGACTGTTTTGACACAACCATTGCAGCATTTCCATGGACATGTGATCAAAATTCTTCTCCAAAGGTGCTTTTTCCAAAAAGCAACTGGACTTCCTTTGTTGTTCCTTGAAGACATTTCAAGGTTTCTTGAAGTTTCTTCAGTTACATGTCAGAACTGAAGGAGCTTCTTGGATGAGAAGTGAAAGTTCTTTAAGGAAAAACAAAGGAAGTCCAGTTACCTATTGAAAAAAGCACGTTTGAGACAACCATGACTTGGATGACTGAGAATCTCCTAGAAAAAGTGGCTTCTCATTTCCATCCTTCTCCAAAATATATTTTTGATTACAGTGATTTATTTGAATCATTCACTCTACCCAAACAGAACCACATCATCACACTATGAATTACATCATCAAAGTTGAATCAATCAATTAACAGCCAGTTACTAACACATTACACTTAAAGAGGCAGAGCTAGGATTAAAGAGGATTTCACTGATTTTTTTTTTTTGCAAAGTAAATGTTTTAACCTGCTGATAGTCCTCATTTAATAGGTCCTTGTTCAGCAAAGTTACAACAGATCTGAGGGGGGTGTATAACTACCCCTCATAGTCTCTGTGATCAGGTTATTGTGATTTGGGCACTTGGAAACCAATTTGCAATAGAATGGAATAGAATAGAACTCTTTATTGGCCAAATATGATTGGACACACAAGGAATTTGTCTTTGGTGTATATGTTCTCAGTGTATATATAAAAAGGAAAAAAAAACCACTGCAATTATGACATTGCAGTGTTTGATGGTCTTATGTTCACATTTTGCAACCTTCATTGTCAGCTTCAGACAAGCAATGTCAATGGTGAAGTTGGCAGAAGGTTACAAAGGGCGACCACTTGATCCTGGGCCATTGCAACCATGTGGGATTACCTACCAATGCCAATTGGGACTGCCGAAATTGCTGTTGTAACTTGGCATGGAGATTGTGCTTTGTGATCACACTGTTTAGCAATGCCAGTTACTGTGAGTTAAAAAGATTAACGGTATACAGAGATATTAGGTAACTGAAGACTATAGAAGTCTAACTCAGATATTTAATAGGTTTTATAATAGATCTACTCTGTACTTGGCAGAGATCTAACACTATTTTTTAAACAGGTACAAGAATCCAGTGGACATCATGTGATAATGAGGACTGTAAACTTTGGGTACCATTTTTGAAATTCTTGCACTCCAAACATTAAGCTTATGGAAGAAATTTTCATATTAATTTTTGACAAATGCATGAAATCACATTAATATTTGCATGCAAGAAGAAGAATAAACAAGTATATCAGCACTCATTCACAGGCATATGCGTAAGCAGAAGAATTCTTTCTGGAACTAGGCAAAAGCTTCAAGGAATGGTGAAGTCGAACAAGCACACAAATATCTTAATTTAAAATCTGGTCTTTTAATTAAGCAAGATCCTTAGCAGTCAACCTTGCTGGTGGTCTGAGACTAGACCAATAATGGGTGACATATTCACTTCATTCATCTTTCCTTCATTTGCTAAATGAAACCCATATTGTTATGTTTGAACAGCAGTAGGCAGAATGTTACTAATTAGTAATTAGAGATGATGTACTGTAGCTACAATGTAGCTTCTGAGTTTCACTTAACAATGGAAAGTAGTCATTTTAATGAACTTGCAAGAATAAGCATTTAGCAAAGCTGCAAACTGAACTGCTATAAAATAAGCCACTGAAGAGGGCACCTGACGTTTTAAAGCAACAATCTGTTGCCCTGATAATTGGAACTATGTTTGGCTGCTTATATACAATGGTTGCTATTTTGAAACTTTCAAAACTTCTGCAAACAATTGTAGAAAATTGTGAACTTTAATTCTCAATTCACCTTTCACTTCTCCACAATTTTTCAGGAGAAATACTACATCCTTTGTTTAAAATGCACCACAGCATGGAAAAGTACCATGATAAAAGAAAGAAGCAGGCTAAATGGCCAGACATTTTTTCACCCTGATACAGGAGGCACACATGACCGATGCCAGTTCTGCAGTTGAGTAGTCATACTTTTTAAGGTGGGTTAAAATTTCTATCATGTGCAGGGCCTATTCTTCTAATCAGTGCACATATGGGAACCATTTTTGGCAAAACATATAGTAAATTCTAGGTTGGATATTTTTGAGATCAGCAGGTAATACTACTTACACAAATCTATCTGTTACTTAAAACCGCTGCAGCTGTTGCTTGATCTGGTTGTTAAGAGCTAAGTCAACCAAGAGTGAAACACCCAGAATACTTTTTATGCAGTTCAGTTTTTAAATGAACCAAAAATGATAATAAAGTTTCCCTCCTATTGAGTTTAACTTCTGATGGCCTCACTGGTGATTTCCTTGGCATCTATTCAGAGCTATATTCTTCTGGAAGACCTTTTTTCTAAAAAGACCTCAATATAGTCTCTTCTAGAGCTTTGCCATTTTTGGATAGCTTCCACTATTACACAATAGAAAAAGAAAGGATAGCATGACCTCCCAGCAGGTCCAGCTCTTCTTAACTTTCAGAGATCAGCCAGTCAGCATTACTATGTTTTCAAAAGTTTGGTACCAGCCTGAAAATAGTGCACAATTGAATTTTTTTAAAAAAAGACAGGACTGAGGGGGATATATCAGAAGAAAGAGCCAACCAAATTATGAGTTTTGCAGTCAGCCATTACAGTGAATTCCATGAGAACTTTCTTTCTTCTCTCATTTATCCACACCATTTTTTATTCAGAAAGTACGTGAATGGAAACCACAGCTTCCATTTATTGATGTATATGCCTCTGTAAATATGCACACCCTGTATCTTTTTGTTTTAATTCCCCTCTCTGTTATAATTTTGTACATTCTCTTGTTCTTTCTTTTCTTGCATTTAATTTAAAAAATGAAAATTAAAAACAAAAGTATCTGAACGGAAAAGCTTGTGCACAGTAACTCACATTCTATTTAGGAATTCACCACTTTCTAAAAAATGATCAACCTATTGTCCCAATATATGTAGCTATGTCCATTGCAGGAACGAGGTTTTCCCTGAAGAAGGCAAGCTAAACAGAAGAATTCCTGTCTATGATACATGCCCTGCTGTTGATTATTAGGATTTATTGTGCTGAGGTGAAATCTGGTAGATATGGAATTAATCTGTATGGATCTGATTTTAATCAGGACATTTGTGCAGAAATATTAGCATGCTGTTAAAACACACAGAATAAAAAACCCCAAATGCTTATTTTCAATTGTGTAGCAGTAAAATATTCAGATGTTTGCAATTCAATCACACCTTTGGTTCCAGCATGTCAAATCCTCCTGTGTCTGCTTTATCCCTAGATAATACCAATACAGATAATCTCAGGTTCCTCTGGAAATAATCATGAACCAGAGCCAAGCCAGACACTGACCTTGAAGAATTTATCAATTTTGCTGAGGTTGATTCTCTTCTTGGCATCTAATTTGTAAATATTACTGACATTTCCATCCATCAGGTACAGACCAAAACCCATGACCTAAAAGAAAAATATGAGCAACATCTGAATATTTGTCACAGTCATTTCATAGTTACTGTCTGAAAGAAAGAAAAGACCATATTCCATACATAAATTTTCAATTAAAAAAATCTCATAATATCTGAGACTACATTTACTCTGTAACTAACCATAACATACTTTTGATTTCTGAAGGAAGCTTCCTTAAATTGCTTCAAAGTATTTGTCCAGTTGACTCAATATTGTCCACTCAGATTGGCAGCTGTTTTCTGAATGTAAAGTTATTTTATCTTGGCTTGCTTGCACATCTTCCATTTGCACTGCAACACTTTTTAGAAAGTGCACACACACAAAATATTAGGGCCTTTCTATGACTCACAGGCTTCAATCCCTTATATAAATAAAGAATTTTCAAATTGACTCTGAAAAAGACTTGCAGGATCTTTTGAATGTATTTTTTAAATAGTTTTAAATCTTTCTTTTAATAATCCAGAAGTTATCTTTTCATAGAAAAGTCAAAAATTAAATCTGTGTACAATCTACAAAGAGAAAAATGCCAAAAAAAAAAACCCCACCAAAAACCAAAAACCACACCAAGTTAATGCCTATCAAGTTTCATGCCTATCGTGAAAATAGGCAACACAAAATACTTGAAACTGAAAGATGGCTAAAATACATTTGTGGATAATTAAAAGAAGTTACCTTCAAAAGCATATGCTTCTCGCTGGGTGTCAAATACATCTTGTTTTCATAGTAATCCACACAGATGTTGACAATATCAGCCAACAGTTCTTCATAACCAGGGATCACTTCCAGCTGCTGATGCAAGCACTTAAAAAAAAATTCCACAAGACCTTCACAAATTTTCAGTGGGAATGAAATAAAAGGTTGTAAAGTTTAATTTAGCATCTTCCTTGCAATGCATAGGCAAGGAATTAATTTAAATGAATACTGCTTACATCAAGCACTGCCTTTGCTCCTAAGAGTTATATGCAGTGCTGGTTAGTATAAGAACAATTAAACCTCTCTTTCCTATACCTACTGTAGCCTACCATCTGCCCATTCTTGATGTATTTCTGCTACCACCATTCTTTTTGAAAAGGCAATAGTTTTGACTTCTGCACTAGCCAATTCTACATTTAGTAGCTTGCAAGATAGTTGTTTACAAAGGCTGCAAAAGCAATAATTTAAGTGTTTGTATTAAAAAAATGATTCTTGGTTTTCTCTGTCATCTTCTCTCAACACTTTCCCTCTGCAAAAAAACTAAAACCAAACCCTGATACAGGGCAAATTACTATCCATAAACAGGCAGCACACCCTATTCTCAGTGACACTGATGATGTTATCTAGTTGGATAATGAAATGTCGATAAGCAAACAACCTAGCTCAGAAAGCAGCAAGAACTCGAGAGTTCAACCCTGAGCTATAACCCTGAGCTATATATATATATGAGCTATTTTGTTGAAATGGTATAGGGACAAGAGATTTAGTAGTGGATTATGTCAAATGATTATTATCAGGGTGTATTCCTGACTCTATGCATTTCTCGCTCTTTCTGTGTCTATGTGTGTTTCTATGTATTTGTATGTGTATGTGTGTATGAATGCATCTATTATATAGAATAAAAAACACAGTATTTGGTTGCTATGGAAATGCGGTTAAAAGCCTTGCACGGAATTTGCTATTTCATAGCACAGTGTTTGTTATTTCATGGACCTTGATGTATAAGTGCCATCTGTATTGATTTCATAATGCCCAGCGCTTCATAAATAGTCCAAGCTGACTAATTTCCTATGTAACAACTTGCATTTAATAAGGCCCAAAGTCCCAAATACAAATAAGGCCTAACAATTATAAATATATTTCTTATGATGTACTATGTTCTCCAGACTCAAGTCCAAAGCATACATGTCAGGTCAAAGTAAACTTATTTAAATATCATAATATGTGGGGAGAAAGATAAAAGAAAACATTCTACCTGAGTGATCCTATTATGGTTTGCTAGGAACATGGACAGGTTCTGTGATTCCTGAATAGACTGAGGATCAGCCATTTTCCTTAAAAACTGGGCTGCTCTGAAAAAGAGAAATTCAATTTTGTTGATAAGTTGGAACATCATTCCAGCATATTGCTGAGTAACACAGACTTATAAAACAGAGCACAAAAGCAATACAAGAATGTCATTTCATTATCTTTATTCCACCATAAATATATTTTGACACAAAACAGGATTTAGAAGCCTCTTGACTAAATATTATTAACTTTGGATCTTTATCCCAGCAATAAGCCCTATGAAAATACACATGTATGTATTAATCTCACCTTTTGTAAGCAGAGTGGTCATTTTTGACACTGCACTTCATGTTCTTCAATTCATCCAAGACTGCAAACATATTGATAAACTTCCCCAATGTCAGTAGATACGCTTCTGAAACAAAGTCTTTCCTTCTCTCTGCATGGCACAAACGCTTGACTTCACCACAGAATCGTTCAATGGCCTTTCTCTGAGAAATAGTAAGACAACAATAATTTAAAGGAGTAAAGAGGGAGGAACTTGTCAGTAATGGGTGAGAAATGAGGCTTTTATTAAGTGCCTGAAATTCCACTATCTCAGTTCTAAGCTTGAACCTGCCTTATTTCCATCTCCTAAAGAGTTAAGGGATATTGTTGTTTATTCATCCAGTTAATCTATTGTCCTCAACATACCTGGTCTAGTGAAACATTCTAAGAAACTAAAAATGGAAATTGGCCCAAACTGTGACATCCAGAAAATACTCCAAACAAGCTGAGAAAATACTAGGAAGCTTCCTAGTGCTTGGAGAATTGAAAAAGAAGGGATTCTTTTGGCTATGCTAAATGTATCATTGTGAAGCATTTGTTTTTGTCTACCAGCTCTTATGCCTTGTTTTCCTTATGGATATGTGTGTGGTGGCTAACTTCCATTTTTTCCTGGTTTTGCCTTTGGCATGATGCATATCTTGCTTTCTTTGTTTCTATCTTTTTTTAGAAAGTACACGTTGGAGATATTTTCCTTATCACCCACCATTAGCCTGCTGTCTCCATGGTATGGGGCTGAATTTTGAGAGTTCTGGCCTTGATTCTGATTTTTTTTCATTTGGTAGTTGGACTTTTTCTTTAAAGCCTCACCAAATTATCTGTTTGAAAACTGATATTTTGTTATTTACTACTAAATTAACTGAGCAAATATTTTCTTCAGTTTGCACTTGATTGTGAAAGTGCCCATGGCATATTGTCAAACTTTTAAGAAGACTGATCAACTCAAAAGCTTTGGGGGCACCTACAGTTGCTCCTGTGAGAAAAGAATAGCTGAATGGTGCCTTTTTGCCTGGCAGTCACACACGTAATTTCATTTGCTGAAAACTATATTACATGGATCACTGGAAAAAAATGGGATTCAATTGACAAGGGAATTTCAACAAAGAAATTGGAATCTGTATTCCTCCTTTTAATTCTTTGAAAAACTGTCTAATTTTAGATATGAAAATAGATAAATAGACTTAAGTTAGAAAGGAAAATAAACCTGTATCTGAGCAAGATGGTGCTTCATGTGACACAATTATGCAAAAAGTGACCACCACACTATAATATTTTTTTCCGATGTATTCCTAATTGTATGTTTGTGCACTTGAGTAGCCCACAACTATGATACTGTTAAAATATAAAGTATTTAAAATATTTCTCCTGTTACTTTTAGTTTAGTCTATTTCTATCATATTATCTTCCAACTTAAAAGGCTTTCATTATCCAGGGTCATGTCCTTGGGTTTGTTTATTTGGACTATGATTTGCAGCGCAGTTAAACATCTTTCAAAACCGACCAGAATGTATCTCACATTAGATTAGAGAATGGTTTTCCCACAACTGTGTAACTAGTTTTTTTAGGCAAGCAGAAGGAAAGGTCAGCCAATATTGACAAGAACTTGAGTACTGTCTGTGTGGCATCCAATAACATTCATTTGTTGACAAAATGGTAAATGGATTGAATGCTAGCTTTTCCTGACACCCATCAAATCTGCCTCTGGAGAATATTGTGTCTTGCAAAACAATTCATACAGTCAGCAGAAATTTGTTCATATAATTTTAGATATACTGCCATCTTTTACAAATTACATTGAAATAAGATACCATATAGGAAAAAGAACAATATTAAGCACTTAGCAAAATCATCATGTCTTGGGTAAGTTTACTGAAAAAATGATATTTATTTATTTATTTTATTTATCAAATTTATTAGTTGCCCATTTTACCACAGGGTAACTCTGAACCAATAGAAGACCTATTTTTATTTGTACAGTATCTTATACCCAGGGTTTTTCATAATAATAAGTGAAGAGGACCCAAGTGAAGCATAGGAATTTGGAACACCTACCTGAAAGTACATGAACTTCATGAGTTTTGTCACTTCTGGCTCTAAGACTTCTACTGTCTTCTCATAAATCTCTACTCGGTTTGGTTGCTCATTACACTTTACCTGAAAGTTAACATAACAATTTGATATTAGTAGTCCTCATGGATATGATGAAGATCCATGGAACATAGAGCAAGATCATTTTTAAAGGGTCAGTTTTCAAAGTCTGATGTAGCAAAAACAAAAGATCTTGGAGTGCTTTTCAGATAAAACTAATTTAGAATGGGAGGGGCTTTCATAGACAAATCATAATCAGTTGTCAGATAAAAGGCTTCTAAATTAGAAAAGTGCAAAATAGTCAGAAAGTTATTAGTACTAGGAATATTCCATCATTTACATGATGACACTTTTATGTACAATTTGTTCTCTAGATCAGAATGAACCAATGTTGCTGATGCTTACTTTATTTATTACATTAATTTATATATATATTTTGCCCAAGAATAGCATTCACAAGCTTTTCAGAAGCCAAATACTTTTATGTCTTTTACATTTAGCTTGCTGAAGAGCCATTTCTTCGTTCCAGCTTCCTTGATATGAATGTTCTGGAGAAAAGCATAATAATGCATTTTACTTACTATAATTGTATTTGTTGATTTTATTACATATTTTATCAGTTATGCATACTATTCTAGATATATTACTCCTTATCACCCATCCCCTCCCACTTGTGACTGTATGACTGTAACTTTGTCGCTTGTATCCTTATGATTTATATTGACTGTTTCCTACTATGATTTGATTGCTTATTGTACCCTCTGACTAAGTGTTGTACCTTATGATTCTTGACTCGACGAATGTATCTTTTCTTTTATGTATCCTGAGAGTATTTACACCCAGATGAATTCCTTGTGTGTCCAATCACACTTGGCCAATATTCTATTCTATTCTATTCTATTCTATTCTATTCTATTCTATTCTATTCTATTCATCTAACATTATAACACAAAATAATTATGGTTGGTTGCGCAGTCAACCAGATGTTTAGACTGGATTTGGCATTTTGGTTCACCTATCAAGTGTCAAGTCAATTACTCCAGTATCAAATCCTCTTAACTGAAGATTATGGAGTGTAATTTACCCAATGGTCCAATGTGAGTTTGTTGTATTTTTTTTTCAACTTCCTAGACTAGAGGTTGACTGGCCCAAATTCACCCAACCAGAATCTGTGCTTGGAGTAGACTAGAATCTGTGTCTTTACACTCTAATCCAGCACTACACTGTCCATAGTAGGTTTAAATAAGAAATAAAATCATCTGAGTGAATGCTTATTTATTCATGACTTGTTCCTTTGAAAACACAGGTAGTAAAAAGCTAGTCACAGTGGGTCATTTTTCTTTGGGTCCTATAAGTTATTAGAGTGTCTTCTGAGAAAGAGAAAAGCTTATAGCATTCTTAGAGAATATTTCAATTTCTTCTTGACAGAAACTTCTCTCTCATTGAAGTGGATTACAATTTAACTTGACATCTTACCTGGGGAATAGCTCTGGAGCAGCTCCTCCAAGTATAAAGCATTACTGCATATTCATGCCCTTCCTCCAACATCTCATTCTGAAATACATTTGGGATAATGTAATAGCACTAGTTGTCATATAACAGTCTACCCTGAATCCCCTCAGTCAGCTCTGGATCACCTGATACCTACCATGCTAGAATGTACTGTTGCTTGCTCAATGTATCTAGCAATGCCAGTTACAAAAGCATTTCTATCTTCAAAATTTGTATCAAAGTTGGCCTGAAAGTAGATAAAGAAATAGTTAAATATTATTTTTATTTGGGTTTTCATTTGTTTTCAGAGATTTTCTATTGTCCTATTGTAGGAGTTACCTTAGCAATGTGAAACCGGTTAAAATGAAAAATATAACACTTTATAGAAATAATGCATAAGAAATTAAGCAGCTATAAAACAGTTATCAGGTAACAGAATGTAGTTACCTATCTATCTCAATATAAAAAAAAAACCTGTTAGTGAATAGTACTGCTGTACCAATAAGATAAATCAGAATAAAGCAAGAAAAAAAATAAAACAATAAAAAATAAATATTAGCTTTATTCAGTGATTTAACTGCTTGGCTAAGATCAAGTATACAGTGCATTATATAGTGATAGCTGCACATTTGATCACTTGGGTATATACATAAATACAAAATCCCTTTTTCGTTCATGTGCAAAACCCAGAGGATAAAGTTTAAAAAAAACATTTTTATAATATATTTATTGATATTTACCTTATTTAAAAATAACATTTTTGCATTCATTGGTAGAAATGAAATTGATACGAGAGCATCTCACAACTGTTTGATGGGAGTTCTAAGATCATACTTTAAGAAGTACTGCTTCTTAAATAAGAATATACAGATTTGCTGAACTTTGAAGTAGCAGCAATAGAACTGTTCTATAACAAACTATGGCTTGTGTTTATCATAACAGCAAAAACATATTTTGATATTAGGAGCAAACCAGTAAATTTAGCCAAGCTTGTATCTCTTAAAAGTCTGCATAACAACTAATTTTAAATGCTTTGTCAAAAGAAGCCAATCCATATAATTTCCACTAATCTTTCTCCATCAGATTCAAACAAGATTTGTAATAAATTAAAATGAAAGAAGAACCAAAAATTTCCAAATTCCTGGAGGAGGGAAAATATGAGTACAAAAAAAATATTAACTTGCTTTCATGCCATTAAATGAGAATACAGCTTTACAGCCAAATTATCACATGGCTAACGTTCTTATCCTCCTTCTTTGAGTTTTTTTTCACGTGTCCTCTTCCACATTATTCTATCTGCCTCTTGGAATTCTCCAATATTTTCCCCATTGACAAACTTTCTTCTTCTCTTCAAAGTATGATTGATGAGTTACTTTAAGGTATGATTCTAAGGAAATATTGGTTACCTGGTACATAATGGATGATGGAGGTGGCTCGATGCATGGCTGCTGATCTGGTAATGGCAGCTCCTCCAGGAGGTCCACATTGGACAGAGCATCTTCCAGGGTTACGTGAGTTGTCATGGTTCCCAGCTTTTAGACTCACCACTCAAACAACAATAACAACTGCTTACACTGTAAGACTGAAATAGAAATACATAACTATAGAATGAGTACTAAAGGAAATCAAGCAACAACACAAACACATGACTGTTTCTGATGGGGACTATGAGTTCTAGTGCCACCTTAGGCAAAAAGTCAGCTGGGTGATGTTTAGGACAACAAGAGCTTTCAGTGTGAAACTGTCCTTGGAAATTCTCTGTCCTCCAGGTCATATTCCAAAGGTGCTTTTTCAAAAGGCAACTGGATTTCTAGTTTTCCTTTGAAGGAAGGCAGTAGCCTGAACATTTAGTTTATACTAAAACCCCCACACGCAGATCAATGTTTATATTGAGATTCCTACCACCCACTGGAGCATAAAATGGGAATTATGAGAACCCTACACCACCCTACACCGATGAGCTGAAAGCCTGCCTACCAGCAAATATGGAAAAGAAAAAGAACCAAAACATATCAAGGAAGCCTTCAGAACATGTGGCTATTCTAAGTGGACCTTCATCAGATCTCAAAAAAGATGACAGCAGGTGCTCATCCAGAACAGACAACAAAGAGAACAATAAACAAAGCAACATTGTCATTCCATATTTTGCAGGATTATCAGAAAAGCTCAGGAGGATCTTCGGCTCACACAACTTACGTGCATACTTCAAATCCAAGAATACACTAAAGCAGAAGCTTGTCCACTCCAAGGATAAAACACCCAGACACAAACTGAGCAATGTATTTGCAATACAATGCAGTAAGCCATGTGCAGATCTGTACATTGGGAAACGAAACACCACTTCATAAATGCATGGCACAATGTAGGAGAACAAACCCATCAGAACAAGATTCAGCAGTCCATCTGCATTTGAAGACAGCAAAGTCCACATTTTGGACAGAAAGGACCACTGGTTGGAAAAAGGGGTCAAAGAGGCCATCTATGTCAAAATTGAACAGCCTCTCAAGAGAGGGGGAGGGATACAACATCATCTATCTTCAGTCTACAACACAGTCCTTTCAAGAAGGCTCCACACCCATTTGCACTACTCAGGTAACCCTGAGGACACAGATAAACCTCCAGATGGCCTCAGTGACTCTCTAAAAGAATTCAAGTAAGCAGCTGTCTTCAAGGAGTACAAATCCTTCCATTCTCTGTTCTGACCATCCAACCAGAGTTGAAGAAGCTTCTTGAATGAGAAGTGAAATGAAAGTCCAGTTGCCTCTTGAAAAAGCACCTTTGTGACTTCAGTGTGAAACTGATTAAAAGCTGGTCAGTTTCAAGAAGCAAGAGAGAGAGAGCCCAGGGTTCTAATCAGCTAATTAAGGTCATAGAGTTGATCATGTTAATTTTCCCTTCAAACTTTAAGAAAGTGCTAAGCTGCAGAGATAAGCAGCTCAGGAAGAGATACCTTGCAACAGGGTCAAAAAGTAGGGGGAAAGACACTGTAGGAGAGAACTTTATCTGCACAAGATGGCAACAATTACTGATCTTCTCAGCTCTCTCAGTCATATGTTCACTTAGTGACCATTTTTCTTATGACCCTGTCATTAGAAGAGAAGTGGTCATCAAATGAAGAGAGGGTATAAGCTAAACTACTAATAATCCCCCCCCCCCATGCAGAGGAGAAAGATTGGAGAGGAAGGGATTACACGAGAATAAGCAAACACACAATATGAAATACATCTAGCTGTTTGCATAGTACAGTTGTGGTGACTGGTGCTGCTGCATTACTTTTGATGTGTATTCCCCACAGCGCCTACTTACTCTCTTGTAATCTTTCCCTCTCCGATGAATGTAAATGGTGGGTTTTCATATTATTCTCACCACTTTTGAATATTTCAAAATTCACATCAGAAAAATAAATAAATAATAAACTTTGAAGAGTGCTAATTTGCAAAACTCAACCTTGAAGCAATAGCTACAAACTCTGCAAAGCAAACAAGCATGTATCAATTACTCAAAAAAATCAGGTAAAAAGGGCATTATTGTCTTTTAAATTAAATCCATATTGCCTGGAAGATCTTATGATGTTTTCATAATACCATGAGAAGACCTTCATGCTTCTGGAGAACTTTTTATATTTAATCAGATAATATATTGTTGTTTTTAAGAGCAATTTCACACCATGAAATCTTGTTAACAGTACATAAAATATATGCAAAAAATTAATGGTAAGCAAGGGACTATGTAATTTGCATATATAACCAATTATAATCACATATCAAGATGCATCTATTCTTCAGCATCTATCTGTGGTTAGTGGCACTTGGAAAATTGATGGATTCTCCAGAAAAGAGGACAGATGGACTCAAGAATCAGATAATTCTCCAAAGGTTTCTATGACAAGTGTGATAAACAGCCTTCAGAGCAAAGCAGCTGCTCACCTAGGCTTCATGAAAATAATAGCATAAAGCAAGAGAGTTTTAGGAAAATGACCTATGGGCCCTTCCTATTTTATCTGAAAGAACTTAATCTGAATGCTTCTGCACATTAATAGAAACTAAAATATTGAATTTCAATGCCAAGGTAGCAACCCTAATTATAAAAGACAATTACTTTGGAGAATTATTGGCAGTATAATAAAATTGCTTTGAAGGCAATGAGGTGACATTTGTTTTTTTCACAGCAATCTTATTTCTTGTATAATCGTTTGGAGGGGAGGGGCTTTCTGCTTGCAGATGTGCAAATAAATTTGGAAACTAATTTCACAGAAAAGCAGTCTCTTTCAACTGGTGTGTGAGGCAATGTAGAAGCACTACTATTTCATTGCAACCTATAAACATCATAGTAAGCAGTTCAAAGAGCTCAGCAGGCAGAGAACTGTTTCATCAAAAGAAAACAAAAAGAGTTGGAATTATATCCACCCAAATATCTCCACAATGTATGGAAGATATGGAAACTAATAGAAGTGTTTCCAAAGGATGGATGGGTATCAAAAAAAGTCAAATGGTGCCCCCAATCCTGTTCATATAGTTAAACAATTTTAAAGACACAAATATTTATTGGTGGGACTTTACAAGCTTCTTATCTTCTGCATCAGGGGAAATTTCCCTACTATGTTATTCCCACAAAAAAGCTGTGTTAAAGGGACAGGGAAATGAGACACACACTCACACTTGGCAATCCAACAACTTTAATAAAGAAACAAATCAGATATCAATAGTTTCTACTGTTTACACAGGTAATTTTAGTTTTGTGTTCCCAATTCTTGATTTCTAAAAAAGCAAATGAGTTGTTGGAGCAAGAGATCTATCTAGCATTCTCACATGAATGAAGAACATCTGCCAGTTAATGTTAGAGTTATTATCACAAGCAATCCGAGCCAAAGAAAGTTGCCCTTTTGCAAAGCTGCAGCAATGGGTTCATGGGGTCATTGATCAAAGGTCAGCATGAAATATTAGCCAACAGAAACCATCTGTGCCTCCTCCTGGGCCTAAACCAGGCAGGGTTGATTGAAGTGAGATCTCAAAAGTGAACAAAACAGGATGGTGGGGGAAGGGGCATTGAGGAAAGGCAAATAAACTGTTAGGTCTGTGGTTCATGTATAAGTGCAACACTTCCTGCATCATCATGCTCAAGAGACAGCAGTTGCAACTCCAGATTCTCAAGATGCAACAGCTGGATGTTAGATGTAGATTATTCAATACCAACGAACTTGAAAGAGGGACTTTTGAAAAATAGGCTGTTTTACTTTTTGTACAGGAAATACAAAAACACAGAAAACACTATCACTGTACAATCTGGAGTGATTTATGGCTTCATTACAAGACAAATCCATGGAAATTCACTACCCCTTTTTCATACAGATAAGTATACAAGTATTTCCAGCCACTACAAAACAAATGAAATCAGTAACATGCTTGGATCTCTGGAATGAATTTGTTACTTTATGAACACAGAAGAGCTAGTTAATTTATTTGGGGTTCCTTCATTCCAAAATGTACAGTTATTACTTTCCAGAGATGCTCAGAAAACATAGCTCTTTCATGTGCTTCTAATATCAATCTAAGGCAGCAGCAACTCCAGTTAAAACTCCTTTAATTGGCTTGGTGACATCTGAAAGAACAATACTAATCTGGAAAAACTGTATGCTTGCACATTCATTTGCTGATTTTGGTTGGAAGTATTCAATTACATGGAACACATAATTTAATTGTGCTGTCATTCAAATGCTGAATCTGATATTGATTCAGGATTCTTCAGTTTATTTGCATTTATTTTATTCATTTTTGTTAATTCAGTATGGAAACAAGGGACATAAAATTCAGAAAGAGTTTGGTAGGTTTTCTAACTAACAAATGTTACTAAAACATGTAAGTATTTGTGGGGACTTCCAGGGGAAGAATGGAGAATTGAAGACAGCTCTGGAAAAAGACAGCCAATGACCATGGCAAAGGAGGAGGAACTGGTAAGTGGATAGGTCCTAGGAACATCTCCAAATAAGGATGGAAGATTGCCTACGTGTGCTCCGGATAGTTGTTCCTCAGGAGTCTGTAGGACATTGGTTTTCTGAGATTTGAATACTGAAAAACAATTGGTGTCATCATGTTGCTCACAATCACAGTGGAAACTTTTAAAGGACACTAAGTTTGCAAACTGCACTTTGCAAATCACTCATGGAAATTGCTCATTAAATGCAATTTCTAAGCTATTAGAAATCTTCAAAATGACAAGTTTGAAAACATCAGGTGAGTCTGCTTTTAATTCTGGATGAAATAATACTTTAATTATAAGTTTATAAATATGAAATAAGCAGCAAAAAGTAAATATGATTTTGATCTTAGAAAGTTATATATCAACTAAAGGTCCCCCAAAAAAGGAACATTAAATCTTTTATAGTAATATTTTTGAATTAATTATAAACATCTTTTCATGGGAAATAGATTTTATTTTGCTTTTCACAAGATATAACATAGATATGGAATTTCATGATTCCAAAAATGAGTCTTGAAAAACTGCATGCTTGCACATTAATTTGCTGATTTTGGTTGGAAGTACTTGATTGCATGGAACTCATAATTTGGTTGACTAGACACTGGAGAGGACTAAATTTTAGGTAGAAGAAAGATATACAGGTCAACAAGTTGGTTATGACTTTTGAAGAATGGAATCAGAAAATGGTAGCCGCAATAATAACAATGTCAGTAATGATATCTGCTTCCATGATAAGACTATGTCCAAAAGATGTGATTGAAAAAATATCATATGTAGAACAAATTTTATCTGACAAGGCAGAGGTGGATTGAAAGTGGATTTGCAAGTAACAGGTCAAGATAATCGTTAGAAAAGAATGTTTCACTTGATGTAAAAAAAACCAAACCTGGTTAGATTTTAAAATTTAGAAAGGAAATGATAAACCAAGAGAATGACCTGGATATTTTTGCAACTAGATTTACAGAATGATGGAATAGGGAGTATGAGAGTATGGAAATCTCAAGAAACTAATATTGAGGCAGGGGATATATTCCCATTCCTATCATCCATGGGAACTATAACATGAGGCTTTGGTGAGCCATTCCAGAAGAAGGAATAGCAGCATTTAATACAGGTCTTAGTCTTCAAGGTCATCCCTCTTATTCAGTTTGGAGAGGAGGGTTACTAGGCCCAATGGTCTCAGACAGCTTTTGCTGAATGACACATTAGTATGCAAAATACTTCATTTATCCATCATGTGGAATAGTAAAGTGTGGATGGGACTTGCTTCCAAAAGGTGTGGCTGGCTGAGGACACGGGTGTAACCATGCAAATCTCAAAACTTTTTTTTCTAAAAGCCATACAGACCAATTAGTTTCTCTGATCTAGAGAACAATCTTTTACAATCCAAACATGGAAATAAGCACTGTATTGCTACCATCATCTAGGCAGTTTTATTTCAATACAAATGGTTTCCATTCTAACTTTTGTTGCTATTACCCTTCTTATCATAGGAGAGAGCAAGGAATAGGAAAAAAAAAAAGGGAAAATATAAGGAGAAGGGAAGTACTATGTATAACTAAACAATCCACAATTATGACATCAGAAGAGATCTTAAAATTTTCTACTGATTTGAATAATAATATAGAAATACAAGATGCAATCAATTAGAAAAACAGAGAAAGGCACGACAATAATTTAAATTGAACATGAAGGTTTTCTTAAATAAGTTCAATTAAAAATAAATCACAGTGTGTCAGATCGGGTTTATTCCCAGATAAGCAGCATAGAAGTGTCACCCACATGTTTAAAACAGGAACTAGTCTTGAATCTAATCTAGCAAATTTCTTTTTCAAGAAGTATGATGGTTAAATATTTTTGAAACTATTCTAACTTTCCCAGTCCCTACAAATTGAATTTGACATTGGAATTTGTTCTTTCCCTTATGATGCCTGATGTGTTAAAAGAAAGTCTAACAAAACAAACATGGATGTTACTTGGAATTTTGTTAAAGTTCCATGTACTTAAGAGAAAGAGACTTCATCAAATTCAGTTTTTACAGTTGATTTCTCACTTGCTTAAATATTCCAAGTAGTTAATATATACATGGAAGAAGTAATAAGCTAGCCTACCTATCCATCTATTCTAAGACAGCAACCTGACCTCTTGTGCTCTCCCTTTTGTAGCTAAGACTTCCCAGTCTTGCATGATCTCATGGAAGAGATGATTTATGCCAATTCATGAATGCCAATTCATCAGTTTCTGGGGACAGCCAACAGAGGACAGAGATAAGATGACAATTGCAGCAGCAGCATCAAAATCCCATCCCTTTTCATACCTGTGTGGTATTGATGAACCAAACAAGAAAGATTTGGTACATTCAAAACTGCCCCACCAATTTCCCTTTTTTATTTTAACTGAGCATGCCTGTGCTTTATTGTTTGTTATGGCCTAGAGGTCTAGAGAAGTTGCTGTCCCTTGATCTACTTGAAAGAATCACATTCCTTCCCCAAACAAACTCAGGAGAGTTTACATGCAATTTCCTTCCTTTGACTGTAATTTTGTGCACATTTGTTTCAGATTAGAACTTACTATATTTGTAGACTTTTTTTCTTACTTTATTGTTCTAAATTGAGCATACCAAATCCATTTAAAATTTAGTTTTTCATTAATGTAGCTTTCATTCTTATTGAATTAACTATTACTGAATAGAGGGCTATTGTGGCTTTGTCACCCATCTTTCAAGTCGAACGAAGTATGTTTAATTTGAATTGTGTGCTTCTACTAAACAAATGCATTATTATTTATCACTTAAATCATGTAATGCCACTTCTTGGGTTCCAATACCTCTCAGACAGAGGTATTCCAAAAACTCTATACCCATTTCCTTAATTATTTTCAAGAAAAATGTTTGGTTTTTATCAAATTCCAGGGAGAAAACATTTTTCTATATTTTAAGAAGAAATATTTGAGATATGAGGCAATTTCTTGCCAGATTTTCTCAACCAAAATCAGTGGAGAAGCTGGCAGAAAATTGCAAGTCCTAGGACTGCAGGCAGGTTGGTGTCGCTGCCAAATAGAAGAGGGTTCAAAGGTAAGCGTGAAAGGCATTGTGTGGGTCAGGGAAGGTGTACAGGATGCACAATTAGGTAGCACAGCATGAGCACAGAGGAGCTGAGAGACAATGTGCTGTTGGGAGAGACTTATCCCCATTGATTTCCAAATTTCCCTGCTGGTTTTCCCTTTGACTTTCTGGATGTTTGTAAATCCACTTTCTATAACTATTATGGGTGAAGTAGTCATTATGGCTTATTTACTGTCAGTTTTTTTTCCATTCGTCCTCTTTTCTCAAAGAGGCAAAAAGAACATTTAATTATATTATATTATAATAGTTGGGCCTTCTTTCTCTTCCTCTCTCCTTTTAAAAATAGCTCTATCAAGTCACTATCACTATCACATCTTTAATACTTTATTTATTTGTACTTTTCTTTTGCTTACTTTTTCAGTGTAAGCAAGACAAAATTTAAAACTTATGAAAGGATTCACAATATAGTTGAATGCAAACTGTTGATCAAGGTTTAGGGAAGTAAAACAAAACTGAATTGTGATAAATAATCCTGATCTGCTTGATTCAGAAAAGCAAGCTCTCTTCCTCAAGCCCATTCCAAAGAAGGCAGGGAACAAAACTAAGGTTAAATCAATTTAATATAATTTTCAAACCAAATCAATGATTCATCTTTCTCTGATGCTTCTCTTCCATCAAATGTTAGCTATACATTGGCAGGGCCCTGTTCCTTTTATATCCTGCAAACATAGTAATGAAGTGCATATAACAACAGTCTAATCTGGCACAATAGAAGTCCTTACAGTGGATTCAATGAAAATTTATCTTAAATTACCATTAGCTTCTTTCTATGTCCTATCAAGATAACTTTGATTTCTATACAGTTAGAATATTCATGTGGAAAGTTTCCATCATATGAATTTACCTCCTATGAAAACAACTTGAGAAAAAGTAACCGTACCCCAAAATGTTCTGTGTGGGTGAGTGTATGGAAAAAACATATATGGTAACATAGTATTTTTCAGACTATAGTATATATAATTTCTCATACTGATTCTGATTCTCACTGAAAGTCACACTGGAAGGTTTTCAACTTATCGAAGTGACTTTTAATTCTTGCCCTAATATGAACCCTGTCTTTTTATGAATATTTTCTCACAACGAAGAACCACTGATAAATGTGTAAAGTCTACAGATGAAGCTGAGTTTTTGGCTCTTGTAGTGAAATTTAATTTCACATTTGCTTTTTATTCATTATAGTATAAAATGTTTTTGGAGCTTTACTGATTGTTTTTTATTACTGTAAGTAGTCTTGTATGTCATCTTGGTACCAAAATAGGACAAAAACATAATAAAATCAAAAAGAGACAGAAAGTTATTTAGAAGAAAATCTTCCTAAATCCAATAAGTACCACACCATGTAAGTATGAATAGGTCTGAGCCTCAAATGGCAAAGAAAAGCATTCATGGGCAAATAAAAGATTCCAGGAAAGCAAGAGGGGTTTGAAGAAAAAGGTGTTTAATCAGTACATACCCAAATGCACACTTTGAAAATTATGTTTAATTGTGCTAATCTGGAAGAATATGATTGGTTGTATGGATAAAACTATTTTCTTGGCCACTGGGTTGGAGAATTTATTTTATTTTGAGAGCTGGTGCAAGCTAAAGCTTTATTTCAATGCAGATTAAAATCAGCTGATTTCTTATACCAGCTAAAAACATTTTTTTATTCACAAAGGCCCAATATTTCTCCTAACGAAATAGCCTAGGAATAACATCAGATCTCTGCATGCCTCTTTCCACTTCCTATAATTAAGTCAATCTCATTACTTGAGATTTTTGTGATGGGAAGTCCCTAAGCCCTCATAGTGACAGCAACAGATGGCTCAGGGGGCCTTCTATTTTACTAACAGTAATCTCGTTTTTTACCTGCAAACTTCAAAATCTGGGTTGTTTAACTTCCACAGGGCCTTTCTTTAAAATAGCCTAATGAAACTACACTAGACTATTCCTTTCTGTATGTCCAGTTCCCTTTTTATTTCAGAGATTTCAGCTGTGATTGACAGTACAATTCATTGCAAACCTTATCTAGCTGTTGTTTGGTACTGATTTCCAACCCACATTGTTTTATAGGCACAAAAGCTTGCCTCATACATTTGATGCTACAATAGTATTATTTAAGGTATCCCCAAGGGTAGAATTTAAATGACACATAAAAATAACAATTTGATGTAGCCAATTTCAGATTCCAATTCTGAAATTCTAGTCCAAATTGCCCATTGGTCTAACCTTTTCCTTAAAGACTCCATGAAGAACAAGATGGTAGAAAAACTGTTCGAATAAGCCTGACTTAGATAACCACGCTTATTTTTCAATATTTAAGTACCGAAGCATCTTTTTCTATTTTTCAAGTTGAAAAACACACCTGCTCCGATTCCATTTCCTTTGAGCATTTTCTATTAGCCACCCCTCCCAGATGTTTGTTCCTATGCATCACACCGTTTATTTTGAAAGAAAGACTAAAGTAGCAAGCTCCTTTCTAATTGCAGGAAATTCTAATTGTTTAATTTAACCCCCAAAGCCATCCCTTAATTTAATCTGACGGGTGTTTGTGTTCACACAAAAAAACCCAATTCGCATTTCATGGCGTGGAAAACGCAGCGTCGGATCACATAAATATAGATATATATAGATATATTTTCCACGAAAGACATCAATAATAAAGGCTGATCACATGGCAGTTGCTTGATGCACTCTTATAAACAAGGAGGCCTCTCGATGCACAAGCATAGGTATCTCTATGCATTCTGGGATATCGCTCGTAAAATCCTCCTTCCCGAGGGGACGAGCAGGGCCCGCTCTCCCGGCAGAATGACAGCCGCACCTGCTGGTGCCCCCTCCTTCCTCTCGCTCCCCCCTCAGCCGGGGTCTCTTAAGAGCCTGTTGCAGAAAGGCTTGAATCGGGGCAGCCTCTGCCGCTCGGGCTGAGCCGCCCTGAAGCAGCCAAGCTGTCACCGCCAGCTCTTCCAGGCAGCCGCCTCCACCTCCCTCGCACCCGTCAACCCACCCAAGGCCGCCCTAGCCGAGCGATCGGAAGGGTTATTACGGAGGAGGCCAAAAGCGGATGAATGAAGGGTGGTGGGCGGCGGAGGAGCCGAGGGAAGAGTCTCGGTTCCAGCGCCCGCTTCCTCAAAAGCTACACCTGCGGCTTTGCCTCTCGCCGTCGCGTTGCTCCCCGCTTCCCTGCACGCATCTGCCCCTTCCCCCGCTTCCAGCCCGGTGGCCAGCAGGTCTGCCCGTCTTTCATTCACCCGAAGAGCAGCCCCCGCTCGCTCGCCGCCGCCGGAGCGGCAATATCGGGGGCCCCGCCTCGTGCTCCATGGTGGCTCTCCAAGCCCACCGGCAGAAGAAGCCGCGAGGTTCCCGGGAATACAAAGAGCGCAGAGTCCCGTTACTTACCTGACGGGAGAGGAAGGATGCTTACCCGGCCTCTGCGGCTGGGCTCAACGGTGGCGACAGCGGAGAAAGAGGAAGGGATGCTTACAGCGTCGACGCTGCCGCCGCCGCTGCCACCACTCGGCAGTCTCCACCTCCGTCGCCACAGCCGCCTCCTCCCCTTTCCTCAGTTGCTGCTGCCGCTTGGATCTATTGCTCTCTCTCTCTCTCTCTCTCTCTCTTTCTCTCACACGCAGAGCAGGAGCCGACCGGGCTGTAACCGGTGCAGACTTTCTGAGCTCTTGCTCTAAAACGACTCCCACCCGCCGCGAGAAACCTACTTCTCCCTTGCTTGCCAGCCGGCATGCCCGCCCGCCCGTCCGCCGGCTGCTTTCCCCTCAAGAAGTCACACTCTTGTCCCGAAGACAGGTTGCACCTGTTAATCAGATAAGGATTCATTCATACTTTAAAAATATCTCTCTCTCTCTCTCTCTCTCTCTCTCACACACACACACACACTTATCTAATTCTAATAGAAAATCTTTGGGTTTCCCCAGCCTCAGACTAAAAGAACAGAGTTGCATTTGTCGTGAGCAAACTTGTATTTTACATGTGGAAGATGAACTTCCTTTAAAACTAATGCTACTTACTCTCTCCCCCCTCCCCAAACATCTTCTCTTCCTATAACTAAACGTGTTATATAATAAATGTTCTGGAAGGAAATCGATTCTAGAGCTCCTTCTGAAAAAAACTGAAGCTACAATGTCTCTATGGCTACTGGACAGGGGGAAACTATGATATTTCAACCTGATGTCCTCCAAAGTTGGGCTTTTGTCTTTCCTGCCGTAAACTTCTGCCATGTTGGAAGGGGTTTATGGGAATTGAATTTCAATTTACCTGAAAGGCACACAAGTTGGACTGCTTCAGTGGGTTGTACACAGAATTTTCTGAGTACATGACTGGAATTACAACCGGATATGAGTGATGTAACATAGATAAATCAGGAACATTTTAATTAACAGTGCATACATAACTTTGATTTCACATCAAACTTCACATTTATTTTAATATTCTTACTTTAGATTTATTCATTAACAGAATTAAAGAAAACTTTTATACAGATGACTTTTAAATGCATATCTACTTTGTCACGTTTTATAAGTATGTATGGAACCATTATTTATTTCCCGGCTTAAAAAACATATTGAATATTTTAACAATGCTCAAAATGGATAATACTTTTAAAGTATAAGCATGATATAAAATATATTGCAATTATATACAAAATCCTTCAATAGCAATTCCTTTCAAACATAATTCAATCATTTAAAACCATTCCTAAAATAACTAGCATAAAGAAGTGTACATCCCCTGCCAAATGGTTAACAAAGAATTTTAGTAAACCTGCTTTGGCCCAGCTTTATAACAATTCAATGCCACTAAGGAAAAACCTTTATTAAGAAATATAATATTTTATGAACCTGTGATAGATACTACTACAAACATACCTGCAAGGAACTAATTCATAATTTAAGAGTTGGAAAAATAATGCATGGCGCAACTGAAATATGAATGTCCATGTCCAAAGCATGTAATGTATACTTTGCTTGATGAGATCATGATGCACATGATATCACTGGCACCTCTATGGGAACCCAGGCCATTATAATTGATTGGTGCAGTGGTGGGATTCAATTTGTTTTATGACCAGTTCAGTGGGTGTGGCTTGGTGGGCGCGTTTTGCCTAACTGGGGCGTGCAGCTTTCCTCACACCAGCTGAGACCTGCAGCGCCAATCAGCTGAGAGGATGAAGAGAAAAGCACAGGGGCAGGTGTGGCAGGCTGATCCTGTGCTTTTCTTTTTTTTTCTCTCTTACAGATTGGTGCCTTTTCCAGCCTGAAACACAAAATCCAAAAATATATACCAGAATTCTTGCATTATTTTTATCTAACCTTTCAATGCATCGAACGATTTCTTCAATCTTGGAACAATTTACTTTTCCATCAAATGGTCAACATTTTTTTGAGTCCCAGGTCTGTGACAATTACCCTGAGAACCTGACCCTGAATACTTCAGAAGCATCCTTCACAGCTTTATTTCTTTAGAATGTTAATGTTTTACAAACATTATGCAATTAATTCCTTTTACTGTGTGCTGATATGCATTTGTAGTGGAATTTTAATTCAGAAAAACAAAGTTTGATTCATAATCTCAAATAGTTTTTTCCTCCTTGAAACAGTAAGATATAGCAAACCCCAGGAAAGACGAATTCAGCCAGATTTCAGGCCCACAAGTGATTTACGCTAAGCAAAGTTACATACTGCTTATTTTTAAAGGAATGGCTAAATATATGTTCAGTATATTTCTGACTAAAAAAATTTACATTCACAGTCACAAACACATCAGACCAAGTTGATAAGAAAAGTTCAGAATAATCTCATAAAAGCAATTTTTATATTTGGGGATATATATATATATGTGGATCTTTGGTTATTCAGGTTTTCTCCCATGTAAAATTGGAAGTATTTTGGCTGATTGTTTGAAGAAATTCTCGATGTCGTTCATCTTTCAGGCTTGTGTTCTTATGGCTCTGGTGTTTCTCAGAGTAATGTGAGCTTGCAGCTGTTGTTTCTTTTAAACGCCAAGTGGGGGTGCGACTTGTCTGAGGGTGCGGTCTGCACCTGTGGCTATGTTCTGAATTGGCTGTAGGGGTGTTCTCATGTTGTGGGGCCTAGGCTTTGATCTGATTAACCTCTGGTTGGAGGGTTGGCGCTGTTTCCAATTGGCTGGGCGGTGTTTCCTCTGTTTCAGGGTGGGGGCTTGGCTCTGTGGTGGTAGGCATCTTGTGTGGCCTCTCGTCTGGTGTGGTTTCTGCGTGTCATTCTTCTAGGTTAGTACTCGTTTGTTAATGAGGCTGCGGGTTTTCCAAATTATTGGTTACGGCGGGACGTTATATCTCTTATTATTCATGCGTGTATGGGCGTTTTCTATCTCTATGAGCTTCCTGATATTCTGTTGTTGAAGTTTCGGTCTTTGGCGCAATGAGTTCTAGTGTTTTTAAAGTCAATCTCATGTCCTGTGGTTTTGAGGTCGTTGGAACCAGGAAAGAGCTCCGGTTACTTCTTTTTTTTGGACGAGTTCTTGTGGTCTCTTGAATTGCGTGCACTAATTTTTTCTGGTTGTATTGCCTAGAATGTATCGTTGCAGTGGTGCAGGCCCGAGTAGCAAGATTTATGCAGTTACTACTTGTTTCTTAACTCTTTTATTCATGTCTTTAGGGTTTACTTAGGATCTGGTGGATATTTCTTTCTGTCTGGTGCAGATCTGTCTGTCTAATGTTGTCTGTTTTGTGACGATCTTGCTGGATTTTGTCTGTAGTTGTCTTCTTTATATAAGGGCAGGAGGCTTTGGCGTTCTCTTTTCTCTACTTGGATTTTGCATGTAGGGGGTTTGTTTTTGGTGATTAGTAATCTTTCGTTTGAATCCATTGGCTGTATTAAAGTACATTAGGTGAAGCTAGTATCGCAGTCTCGGCTTTCTTAGATGTATGTTCGTCAGCCTAAGCACATTTTGTTCTGGAGTAATGAGTGGTCTCTCGGCTATGGAATTGATCTCTGCTGTGCGCGTGGTGGTCTCTGTCCTTCGTCTCAAAATGTTAGAGTATCTACGCGAGTGCCGCGGTGTGTAGATTAGCGTTGTCTAAGACAACCAACGACGAGATATAGTATGCAATGAGATTTCCTTTGAACACGTGTCAGTCAAACATTACTTCCAAATTTACGCGGGATGAAAACACCTGCACATAACCCAAAATCACAGCACTTTCACAGACATCCGTCTTCCCAGTTTTAAAAAACCAAAATTTAAACAAATATAATTATATTTCTTTTACTGAGGTTTCGCGTGTATTTGTATTTGTGAGATTCTTCTTGGGTTATTCAGTTTTTTCCCACGCGTAAAGGTAAGGAAGAAAGGAAGAAACGCGCTTGCAAGCTCACAGTTACTCCAAGAAGCACAAAGCCGAAGAACACAAGCCCTCAAGATGACGAATGAGATTTCGTTCGAAACATCGCCAAAATACTTCCCAAATTTACGTGAGAGAAAGACCCGAATAAACCACAAAGGTCAGACTTTCACAAGCCCGTTTCAGTTTTAAATTTGGGGCTAGCCTAAGCTGTGCCAGGATGGTTTTTTTCTTTCATTCCTGATTGGTTGAAGTCTTGGTCTGTTTTATTGCGTTTGGAAGTTTTCTGTGTTCTGCTTGATTGGTGTTTCTCTAATATCTTCTGTCTGTTTTTGTGGCTTTTTGTCTTGATTGTCTGGCAACATTGTGTTCCTGTATTGGAGTGCTTTTGGCGCAGCTGTTGCTCTGAGTAAAAGGTGATGCTATCATTTGTTTAGGAAGCCTAGTTTTCATCTGTGCGTTGCCTGGTTGGGTGTGTTTGAGCTTGAGAGGTATCAGAGGGGATCTGTTTGTGCCCAGGTGTTGCCTGGACTTGTTGGTGGAGATTTTTTGTTTGTGAGTCAGCGTCCAAATAATTAACCAGTCTGGTTGGAATCATCTCTGGTCTAATTCATGCTTTCAGGTCTTTTTTCGATCTCTATGGCTTCTCTGATAATTCTGTGGCTGGGGTTTTCTATAGTGGCTCGGGTTTTTGTGCCACTGAAGTCGATGCTATGACCTGTGGCTTTCATGTGTTGGACAGACACAGATCCAAGAGTTTAAGGAAGTAAGAACATTTCTCTTTAGAATGTTTTAAACTGCACCTCTATCTCTCTCAACATATGAGTTGAAACTAGAAAAAAATTAATCCACATTCTTAACCTTCCTATCTTTGTTGCATTCTGTCTCTCCATTCAATCCATTCAATCTGCTATTGAAACTGTTCATTTACAAATAAGTTGAATATTTTCTTTCAGCTTTTAGCAAGCTTGTAGGATCTGTATTGTAGTTTCATTAAATAATTTCCTCTGTTAGGGTCTCTAACAGATCTCTTCAGCTCATTGCTGCTATTGTTATCATCATCATCTCTATCCATTATTTGAAATGGAAACAGTCTTGGGAACAGCACACCAGCCTGTTTTTCTATATCTTGTACTGTCCACTTTCTTGATTCTCAATTCTTTCGGAAGGCCAAGAGTCTTCTTAGTATCTCAGTGGCAGTTGTATTACTCCTTCAAGATGCAGATTATGAATATATTTTCCCAATGATTACAAACCTGTATGTTTTTGTATCCTCTTAAATCCACTAATTCTTAATGATCAGAATCAGAAATTTCATTGAGATTGTAGAGCAGGCGAGAAAAAGGCGGTCTATCTTTTTGATTCTGAAGAAGAAAAAAACAAGGAAAGAGAATTAAGTGCTAACTTGTGAGTGCATTAGAATGGCAATAATGAAAAAAACTCTGTAACAAAATAGCATTTTAGATGACCATATTGATTAATTTAAGGGACTATAATGGTGTTCTTCAGTAGCAAATGTATTTGTCATTTCCTCCCTCCTAGAGGTGAAGCCATTTGTAACTGATAGAAAATGTCAGAAGGGAAGTCCACAACAAAGCATTCTGCTACTAGATGAATGGTTCAACTTTACAAGGAAGATATTTAGCCCTATTCTGAAATAAGGATAATTGAAAATCCAAATATAAAATGAGCCATTCTAAATAATGTTTACTTTAAAAAAATTTTCACATTCCATATTAAAGATGAACCTTTGCATCTTTTTAGCATTTCTGCATTGATAGAGACTCTTGACTTGTAATTTAATGGATACAAAGTAGTAGTAATAGCACTTAGCACTTAGACTTATATACAGGTTCACAAGGCTTTTTAGCCCTCTCTAAGCAGTTTACAGAGTCAGCATATTGCCCCTCAACCATTTGGGTCCTCATTTTACTGACCATGGAAGGCTGAGTCAACCCTGAGCCAGTGAGAATCAAACTGCCAAACTGCTGTCAGCAGAAGTAGCCTGCAGTACTGTATTCTAACCACTGCATCACCACAGGTCTTAGTAACATTATGTATGTTCCCTATACCTTAGAATGGGTGTAGTTGAATGATTACATGCTTTTTAATAATAAAACTTCTACATAATAACTTAGTTATATCCTTAAAAAGTCTTGGTAATATCAGCTAATGTTCTTAAATAGAGATATACCGACTATGCAAAGATCCACCTGGAACTGTGATTTGACAATTGTTTTTATTTATTTATTTTTTATGGGTAAGCAACATGTTAAAGCCTTATAGCTGGGTATCATTGAAAATCTTCAAGGATAGAGCAACTTCTGGAATCTTGGTGGATATCCTACACTGTTATTATAATTTCATTCCATTTTAGCATTATATCTGCTCTCCTTCAAGATCCAGTAAAAATTTGCAAACAAAATGTTATAGATTTACAAAACTTCTATATTTGACTAATTAAAAACTCAATATATAAGTTGTTTTTCTTAGAAATTTAAAATACATTTTAAGCTTCAAGTTAATTTATTTTTTTCCTACATTTTCCAATGGTGCTGTATAAAATTTTTGAAAACTGGTTTTCTAAGTAGCAGCTCATACCCAATGTCAAATGTTAATCTGAGTTAAATTCCCTGAGTTCATGAGAAACAATTAGAGAAATACCAAGGCTATAGGCTAGATAGAAAATCAAAAACTGCCATTTTTTGTGAAACCGTTTCTTTACTGTTATCAAAAAAACCTTTACAGTCAGGTCCATGAAGTTACCAAGAGTTGGGTATGACTCAATGTAAATTATATTATTTCATTCTTACATCCTTCTTGCATGAAATAAGATGCACTAACCTCATTCCAACAGTGTTGCATAAGTTTATAAATGGTATTGGAAGCAATTCTGGGTTTATACAAACGGAAGCCAGCACTGACTTCTTCTACCACCTCAGCATTTGTCCGATTCTCATAAGGAGTTTTGCCTTCAGTGAATACCTCCCACATCAATACTCCTGAAATAAGGCAGGATACATAATTTATGAAGAATAACATAACAATGTCCGCCATACTGTCTTTCTCAAATATCTTAATGTTCTGATCCAGTGCTTAAAATAGATGTTTTTTTTTCAGTGAGATTCACAATGTAATCAATCCTATATATGACTAGAGAAAGTTTATAGGAACTTTCTCCCAAATTAAAATGTAAGGTTGCCCATTGGTTAGTCATCTTAATGAAATAATATTAGCAGGCTCCAGATTGTCAACAGATTGTGAGTTTGCTTTCAATTATACATTCATATGTTGTTTGTTCACTGTGACTTACTATTACTACACTCCCCCTCCTCCCTAATCCTGCTGTTCTCTGTGTTGTGGTGGCAGCAGAGGCAGGAAGGTATTACTGGGTGAGATGAGTGAGGAATGCCAGAAATGTGTCAACAGAATATAATCCTAATAGGGTTATCTAAGGCATGGCGATCATCCCAGCTACCCTTCAAAAACAAGTAGGCCTCTATATTGGGTAGTGGTGATAGAGGAAGATGCTAGAAGGAGACAATCACTTTAGTGACAACAGCAAAGGCATCATTTCATATTCACAGGAAAAGGCAATTATCAAACTACTTGTGTGTTTTACCAAAAGACCACAAGGGTAGACATTAAATGTGAAAGACAATATAGTGCCAAATGATGCCCCCTCCTCAGATCACATGGCACTCAACACACTATTGAGAAAGAGCTGAAGATCTTTCAGGGTACAAATTATTAGATTAAAGCCTCAGGACATTTAGTTGGTGATGCTTCCATGGAAGAAAAGAAAATGTGAAACTACAAAGATAGAATTACAATCAGAGCATAAAATGTATGAAGCATAAACATGGGAAAGCTCCACACAGTGAAGAATGAAATGAATCACTTACACATTGACATTTTAATCATCAGCAAATCAACACTTTTAGTCAGAAGACTATACTAGAGCTAGTCCTCACTTAGCAACTGACTTCTTTAGCAACTCTTTCAAAATACCATAGTGATGAAAAATTAACTTTGTGCAGTCCTTGCATTTACAATTTTTGCAGGTAATGTTCAAGGTCCATGTTAAGCTAAAATGGAAGCAGAAAGCCAACTAATTTCTATGATATGATCTTGACCATATACCCATCATTTTCAAAAACATTAAGAATCACTATGAAGTCCTGAACCTCACCAATAAGGAACCTTAGGAATTGTGGAATGAATTTGAAGTCATTGTAAAGATAAATATGAAAAGAGACTCTCAAAGACCAAGAAACAAAAAGAAAGAAGGAAAGAAGAAAGGAAAATAAAAGAAAGGAATCAAACCAGTTGTCAGAATAAACAATGGAAATTGCCAAAAAGAGATGAGAAGCCAAAACCAAGAAAAAGACCTCAGGAAGAAACCTAAAGCCCATGTCACACTGGCCAACGGATGCAAAAAGGACACAGCGGACGAGCAAAATGTTCAATCCGTTATTATCCGCTCTCAAAAGGGGTAAAAATTTGCAAAACCAGAGCGGATAACACGGATGCGGGGAGGACGCAGGGCGGATGCAAAGTGGATGCGGAACGGAAGCCCAGCAGATGGA
>BHFT01070103.1:0-21713 GCA_004320025.1 Laticauda laticaudata
AGAGCGTATGAAACACGTATGCAGTGAGTACACAACGGATGCATCACATTTTCCAACAGATGGCAAGCTTTTTTTAATGTTTTACATCCTCTTTGCACCCTTTGGTGCAGTGGGATAGGGGCTTTCGATGAATCTGGTTTCCCCATTGACTTTGCTTGTGAGAAGGTTGCAAAAAATGATCATGTGACACTAGCATCCTGCAACCATCATCAGTTGTCAAGCATCTGAATATAAATCACGTGACCATGGGCTATGCAATGGGCATACGTGTGAAAAATAGTCATAAGTCACTTTTATCAGTGTCCTTGTAACTTTGGTCATTAAATGAACTGTTGTAAATTGAAGACTACCTGTAATTGTAGTAGTAATTTTATATGCACATATAAGGCACAATACAAAACAATAAAATATATTTCAAAATTAATATAACCATCAAATTATAAAATCAAAATATAACATATATTAATTACTATAAAATATAGTATGAATGTTCACAATATTTGAAATAACCATTAAAACTTATATCTAACTAACAACACATAACAATTCTGCATAAAATATAAATAAAAATGAAAAATTTTCTGCAAAAAACTGCTTTTTAATCTGGTGAGTCTCTTCAACCTGCATTCAAACTTGTCTAAATGTTAGAGCCAGTATTTCTACATACAAAATAAGGATACTAGGAAAAAGAACAGCCCAGTCTTGCTGTAAAAGCACTGTATATTGTTGCATTATTCATATTAAAAATGCAGTGCTAAAAGCATTGCACTTCTCTCATTAAAACCTCAACCTTCGGTCTAAGTCTAAATTTCAGATTTGGTGACCACATTTTTCTTCTTCTTTTCCAATCTACATGGTGCTTAATGAAGAGGCATGAAAGACTTAAAATATTGCACATCTTGTATTGTTTGATTTTACCATAATAAATACTGCCCAGCTATGGATTTTGCATTTATGTTCCTTGTTTTCTTATTTTCTAAGATTTGCTGGATAACTTCCAACCTCTATACGCCAAAATTCAATGATGGGATTCCAATTTTTTACTACTGGCTCTGTGGGCGTGGCTTGGTGGGCATGGCAGAAGGATACTGTAAAATCTCCATTCCCTCCCCACTCCTGGGAGAAGGTTACTACAAAATTTCCATTTCCTTCCCACCCCATTAACCTGCTTTCCAGCTCCGTTCTTCTGTGAAGGGCAACAAAAGAAGACCCAGCTGATCAGCTGTAGCTCAGGAGGCAGAAAATAGATGGGGACAAGGCCAGTCAGAGGAGGTATTTGCTGGTTCTCCAAACAACTCAAAATTTCTGCTATTGGTTCTCCAGAATTGGTCAGAACCTGCTGAATACTACCTCCGCCAAAATTGTAAAAATTATAAAATCTACTGAGTGGCATTCAAATTTGCAGAATAATCTAAGATCCTATTCCCTCCTCCAAAATTGATGCTAAATTATTTAGAGGGATCCATTATCATTAACTGGATTTGGGGCCAGTGAGTAATGCACAGATAGTCCTCAATTTATGACTATAATTGAGCCCGTATTACGGTTGTAAATGGCGGTAGTAAAATGGGCATCATTGTACCATACCTGATTTTACAATCTTTCTTGCAGTGGCTTTTAAACAAACTCATTTAGCTGATGGGCTTTTGTTGCCAGAAATTGGAAGTAAAGGCAGGTTCACGGAAAATGTTACCAGATGTAGGAAGACATTCCAGAACCTGGGGGCAGAGTCAAGAGGGATTAGCCCACAATCCCTACATAGCCACAAGCAAACCAACCTAAGCAGGTACTAATTGTTAGTTGAAAAGATTCCTATGCATAGGCATAATCAGCAATAAACTGGAACTATATGTAGATGTGATCTTTCATGCCAGACACCATGGGTTACTGCAAACAGCTGTAAATGTGGGCTGGTTGCCAAGTGCCTAAAATGCAATTACAAGACTGCAAATGGGAAAGGGGATTGAAACATCAAAATCAGGTGGTTAAATAGCTCTGGGGAGGCCCATCGTAACTTCAAACAGTCACTAAACAACTAGTCATAAGTTGAGGGCTACCTATACTTTATATTGAGAAATAAGAAAGTAAAGCAAGATGATTATTATTTTTCTTCTCATCCCCTTTCCCTTTTTTGTTTGCTTTATGTCTAATTTAGATTGTAAAAGATTAAGATAAAATATCTGAAGTAAGATAAACTATAAACGGAGCTGAGAAGATTGGTTCTTTTTATTCATTTAGTTTCCTTAGGAAATCTTGTCAGCAGTATCTCTTGTCAGGTGGAAAATGGCCACCCAAGGCTACCAGATTGTGCTGCAGACCATGGGATGACAAGAAAAAAATAATATTTTATTTATCTCTTTGTTGCCATTTCATGGGCACCTGGATTTTTGCAGCCTAGATCTGGCAGCCCTAGATTTTCTTTTTATTCCCAACTCTAACAACTCGGGGGATCCTGTATCACTGGTCGTAAATGCCAAGGACACTACTCCAACCCTGTGACATTTGATATGTGCTCTATGTGGGTGGCAGAATAATAGAAATAGCAGGAACCTTAGAGGTCTTCTAGTCCAGGGGTCACCAAACTTTTGGATCTTAGAGACCACTAAACTCATAATTTTAAATCCTACGGACCAGAGACCCTGGGAAAATCCCCCAAAAAATCTGCAGGAAAATCCCCCACCGGGTTTTCCTACTGATTGATCATTCTTTATTTGGGATTGCAGGGAGAGAGAGAGAGGGAGGGAGGGAGGGAGGGAGAGGGGGAGGGGGAGAGGGAGAGAGAGAGAGGGAGAGAGAGAGAGAGAGAGAGAGAGAGAGAGAGAGAGAGAGAGAGACTGATTGACTTTTGGCTTCATGCAAGCAAAGCAGAAGCACCAGCAGAAGTCTTTCCTTCTCTCCCCCAAACTCCACCAGAAATGAGTCTTTGTGAGACTTGTCGCACCAGCGCAGTCTCTTGGAGCAAGATGCCTTGCAGGGTCCCAAAGACTCATTTCTGCAGAGTTTGGGGGGAGAGAAAGAAAGACTTTTGTTGCTCTCCTTGTGTGCAGCCAAAAGCAGAAAAAGAAAGAAGTGGAAAGAAGCAGGCCATTGACCAGGCCAGGTGCATGGGGCAAGTGGGGCAAGTTTGCCCCTCTGCCCTTTCCCCCTTCCCCTCACTACCTCATGTTGTTCGCAATGTAAGCGATGCAAGCCTTGTGTTCCCCCACAGCCTGGATTAATTGCTTTGGGGGGTGCTTTTGGGGTGACATTTCTCTGCGGACCACCAAAATTTTCTTGCGGACCACCAGTGGTCCCTGGCCCACTGGATGGCGACCACTGTTCTAGTCCAATACCCTGCTCAAGCAGAAGACCCCATACCATGTCAGGCAAATGGTTGTCCAATCTCTTCTTAAAAACCACCAGTGTTGGAGCATCCACAATTTCTGGAGGCAAGCTGTTCCAGTGATTGACTGCTCTCCTTAGTTCTAGGCTGATTCACTCCTTGATTAATTTCCATCGATTGCTTTTTGTCCTGCCTTCAGGTGCTTTGGAAAATAAGTTGACCCCTTTCTTCTTTGCGTTAGCCCCTTAGACATTGAAACACTGCTATCATGTCACCTCTAATGGCTATGCGCTACTTTAAAATCTAGTGTGTAGTCACTAGCCATAGTGGCTACATATTAGATTTTAAAAACATTTCAAAAATACAGGGACCATTTAAAGTTATGGTGGAACTGAATGAAGGGAAGTTATGGCCTTTGCAATACCACTTGGATATCTACTTCCACTTATGATCAAAGGGATGCTTCAATTCCCTCCACTCTTCCTCCCCCATCTCTCCCATCTTTGTCCTTTGGTCCATCCAGCATTCTACTGCCCTGCTGGCTGCTGTCCCCAGCAGCTCATGAAGCGTGTCCAGCCTCCAGTTGCCTTCATGGGCAACTGCTGACTGTAGTAAGCCTTCTTCCTGAGCCATGGATACCCTTGTACAAATCATGTGTGGCCTCATGAAGTTTTCAAACCTTCCAAAGCTTGACAAAAAGTCTGTGTGTGATTTGGAAAGGAGCTGCAGGCACTGGAGTGCAGGGCAGCAGAGGTGGCAGAGTGCAGGGTGGGCAGAAGGGCAGAGATGGGGAGGAGTTGAAAAGAAATTAGTGTGTTGCCGTCCTGAAACGTGGGGTGGGAGGAATGGCTTGGATTGGGTCCTCACCTAACAAACAGGTGGGATTTAATCAATGATAGCAACTGGGATTGCCAAGATTGCTGTTGCTATGTGGTCACGTGACAGTGCATTTTGCTTAGCAATGGAAATTCCAGTCCCAGTTATTAATCAAGAACTATCTGCAAGTAAGTATATCTGTCTGCAAAATTAGCAAGTAGTTCTAATTCAGCAATGCCTACACTATTGCATTATATCCTTATAGAAGAAATAAATTATTCTATGGTAATGGACAAAATGGTTCAGAAACATCACTATGAGTTATTTCTTTTTTAAAAGACACTTAATAAAATTATATTCTATAAAAAGAAAGGCAGGAGATTAACTTAATGGAACCATAATTTATCTTATGGTTTATAAAATAATAACTGCTCTCTCCTTCTCTCTGTCTCCTTTGTCATTAATAGACTCTTCCCTTCCTAACAACAGCAGCAACAAACAATAATTCTGAGGAGCTGACTGTCAACTAAACGATGGAACAGCTTGATTTCCTGAACTGTGGGTGTTCCATCAGTGAAGGTTTTCAAAAAAAAGGATTGGACAGGCATTCGCCCAGAATGATATAAGGTCATTACCTTGGATTGGACTAGAAGACTTCAAAGGTTCCTTCCAGCCTTATGATTCTTTAATCCTGACAGAAAAAGGTACTAGATTTAATTTGGCAGCTTGCATATCACTCTCTTGCTTTTGGATTTTCTAAAATAAAATATTCTGCACTGAAATAAATAAATTGAAATAATAATAAACAAATTGATAGATAATTCTCTGGAAGGAAATGAGCAATTTTTCATCCAGGAGGGATCAGTCAAGATTCCAGAAACATATCAGAAGAGAATAGAATAGATAGTTCTATTTGTCTAAATACAGTCATATCCCTTTATATTTAGCAATGTGCAATGACTCTATATTGATAAAATAGGCATGTAGAAATGTAGTCAATATGAAACAAATCCAGAGAAAGTCACTCTAACATGTAATGCAACATTATAACATTACAAGTTCGGTTTCCTGTTGGTAATAATCAATAGATAGGAAGCTACAATGGGGAAAACTCCTGCAACTAAATACTTCTCCAAGTAGTCATACTGAGTCCAGCAGTATGTCAGGGTTCCAACGATTGCCCTAACTAAACCATGAACCTTGAGCCAAGCTTCAAAAGAATCCAAAAAATTTATTAGGAGCAATATGTCTGGCATTAACCGTATGAAGCCAACTCTGAGGCACAAATTTACTATCACTTATGACCCTGTTTCCCCCCACCCCCCTGGGTGTGTCATAAATCAGATTCTCCAACAAAACATCTTCATGGGCTGAGTGCCATCAATCGCACTCTACAATGAAGGATTTTCGTGGGCAGAAGATCGAGTAGCCCAGGCTACAATCTCCACAAGAGAAGCGTAGAATGTGCTTCTGGCCTTCATCTGCCACACTGCTTCCTCAGGCCTTTTCCCCCCTCCTTCTTATGGCAACTTGGAAACAGGCATAGGAATGATTTATGAGTTGACACAGTATTGCAAATTAAACTGTTTTCATCATCTGAGCGGAATCTATAGCATGGATTCTAAGGAGACATAGTCAATAGATAAAATAGGTACAGTATATTTTATTTAGAAACCTTCATTAGGTTGGGTACAGCTTTTATGTGGGATACTTTTGATGGGATATATTTGTTTGCCAAAGTCCAGTCAACTCCTCTGGGCTATTTCAACAACACATATCAGTTATATTTTCAGGGAGCCTATGCTAGACTTTATTGCCCTACTGGTCAGTAGCTCTTCTTTCCTGTTTTTACTACTTGTGAGTTGAAGAGCTAAACTACTTGTGCTTATTTGTCAACTTATTGACAAATAGTAAGAGTCAACTTATTTGCACCAGAGGGCAAGACAAGCACCAGAAACAAATAATGAAAACTAACCAAGAAGAGAAGCAATGGAATTAAGGAGAAACTTCCGAACAGTGAGGACAATTGACCAGTGGAACAGCTTGCCTCCAGAAATCATGGGTGCTCCATCCCTGCAGATTTTAAAGAAAATATTGGACACCTGCCTGAAATGAGTCTCCTGCTTGAACAAGGGGTTGGACTAGAAGACTTCCAAGGTCCCTTCCAGCTCTATTCTGATTGATTGGAGGACACTTTATTGTTGGAAGGAGAAAAGGAGAAATCTGAAATCATGGCTATGTCATATGAAGACTGTGGGGAAGGGATGTATCACTAATTCTTGCTCCTCTGAATCTGCAGGAAGGAGGGAAGAGGACACATTATAAAGAGGATGCTTTTCTCAAAGCAGGAATGTTGAATATACATCAACAATCAATAGCCATATCACAAAGTAAAGTTGATCCATACAAAAAGTTTGGGGTGCTTCGTTTAAATTTGCAAAGTATGGTATAAAAGGAGGCTAACTTTATACCCTTATTTTGACAGAGGTCAATCCAACAATGGAAATGATTTCAATCTACTGTGTAATATCATAAAGATGTTTAATTAGTTAAGCTCCGTTGTATGCCTGGGTTGCTTCTGCTGAGTTCAAGTCAGCTAAGAGAGAAGTCTTTCTCAGAAGTCATCTCTATCCTTGCCTTTGCGTTTTAACAAAGAAGCCTTTTCAGCATAGATACCCAGGTCTATTCAGATAATTTATTAACATTTCAGGGCCTGGTGAATATTTGCAAAATGTTTCATCTTTTACTGTATTTTTAGCCCTTCCCCATATACTTTGTTCTATAGAATCATGTTAAGACCGAGAGGAGTTTAGTTTATAAGAAAAACAGCTGGTTGGTGGGGTGTGGGCAGCACCATAAATCATACAGATGATCTCCAAATTGAATCAGTTCTTAAGAAATGAAATGTGACAGCTTTGTGGAATCTGGTAAAAGTCAAGAAATTACAAAACAATACAAAGCACCATTATTGTTCACAGTAGGAAGGAGATGAATAAAACATTCCTTAACTGATGGTATACTGGCAGCAGACTCACGCAAACTTGAGGTGAATCAGGAGAGGCATGCAGTGAAGTGCCATGGTGTAATATAATGGATGACAAGAATAATGATATGAATACTAGAACAACAATGGAGAAAAGTGACCAACTAGAATAAGGCTCTTGAAATAGTGTGATAAAAATGTTCACTTGCTATTATAACAATGGTCGACATCATCCTTGGAATTATTAGAAAAGGAAACTGAAACTGAATTGGAGAGCTAGTTTGGTCTAGTGGTTAAAGCATCAGGAGGAAAAAAATGGGAACAGAGTTGCTGATATTATAATAGTATTATAAAGATATTGTACTATTATGTCAGCAGTGAAAACCAATTTGATGTAGTGGTTAAGTCATCAGGCTAGAAACCAGGAAACCCTGAGTCTAGTCCCACTGTAATCATAAAACAAAGCCAGCGCTCTCTCTCTTGCTCTCTCTCTCTCCCTCTCTCTCCCCCCACCCTCAGCCCTAGGAAAAGAAAATACCAAAATTGTCAAGAAAACTATAGGGAGATGTCCTTGGTGCTCTCTGAGCTTGGTTGTTTTCTTGCAAACATTTCATAATTCAAACTAGGTAGCACTTGCCCTGTCAGTGTTGGTGGGAGTGATCTAGGAAGTTTTTTGGCCATTCCTACAAAGACTGTCAGGGCAAGCCACTAGAATATAAACTGAGAACAAACCCCACTCCTTACTAGTGCTGATGATATTACCTAGTTTGGGTAATAAAATGTTTGAAAGAAAACAACCAAGCTCAGAGAGCATCAAGGACCTGAGCTACAAATATTCTCCTTTATTGAAACTACAGGAACTAATCCAGGCAGTCATCAGGTGTTAATAGACCACCCCATCAGAAAACCTATGGTGAGTCTGTATTTATTCCGGAGAATTTTGGTTATCACATCTCAAGAAAGTTATCACTGAACTAGAAGATACAAGTATGAGCAACCCAAATAATTAGGAAGTTCATTATCTCCCTGGCAAGAAAAGATGACAGCAACTAGGGCTTGAAATGAAGGTAGTTGAAAGAGAAAAAATATAAAATGATGCCTGTACAGACACTGTGGATGCAGAAACTTCTCACAACCGAACCCCCTCTACTGGATCTAAATTCAGAGTGATCATGGCTGATAGGAGATAGTTGTTCACCTGGCTTATAGTTCATCTGTGAAATTTGCTGCCAGGTGTTGTCATGCAGATATTCAATGTGACCAATTCCAAAAAAGGACTGGATAGGTTCATGCAAGGTTGGTGGCTACTAAACTTGATAAGTGCTAACCACCTCCTGGGTCATATATGCATGGATTGCTGGAGAGCAATCATGGAATAACACAATGCTCTCCAGTCAGTTTAGCCAATATTTTATGCATCTTCTCAGTAGAAGACAAGTAGCAAGCAGTGCCTCATGCTTAACTCCCTGAAATCAACAAGTCTTAAAAATACTTATCTGTGGCTGGATTTTGTCAGAATCTTTGCCACCTGACTTGGAGCAGAATTTTTTCTGGTATCTGTCTCACGCCATTCTGGTCATTTCTGAATACAGAAGTCAGAATGCATACCAGGAAACTATTTATAGTCCCTGAAGCTTCTCAAAACTGTGCTCCCCAATTCAGATAATTTTTCCTTGGCATGAAAAAAAATAGAAATTGAGAGTGTTGAGAGTTTTGCTTGAAGTTAGTAAACATTAACCTTAATTTAAATGAAATGTATTATTCTTTATTAAAGTTAACACATACACTCCCTCGCAAGGAAGATGCAAGTAGACCTTGCCTGCTAACAATAGTAACACAAGATCACCATATCCATTGCTGTTTTTTTTTTAATTGTACCTCCAGCTGTTAAACGTTCCTACTCATCTGGGAGTAGAATGGGTGTATGTTTTTGTGGCTCTCTTCTATTTCTTTCTGCATAAAATAATTGGAGAGAAACAAACAAAAGACTGACTGAGGGATGGGAAAGTCCATCTGTTTTTCTCCAAGCCCTTTTGGTCAATCACTTCTGTTAGATAACAGAACGAAGATACCATATTTTCTACTTGGTCCCCTCCTAAACTGACCTGCTATCCATGGCTTAGATTGACAATACTGGTTTAGGTTGAATGGGAAAGAGCAGATTCTCCTTTTCTATGACAAAAAATATCCCTGATATAGAGATTTTTTTTTGTCAGAGAATAGAAGATATAAGTAAGGCCAAACCACTTTCTATGTGAACATAGTTACCCTTCTATGACCAGAGCATGATGTGAAATTTGCAGTGGGAATATTTAACTTTCTATCTATACTGCTATTTGATTTCACTTACATATTGTTTTAGTAATTCTAGAATTCATGAAGAATGAGCAATGTGTTACAAGCTGATGGTCATTTGTTACCACTGATGTAATTTATTTTTACTTCCTTTCAGCCTACCTGAACAAACTATTTCTAATGTTATAGTATTCCTATATAGTTTCTTTGTGTAGAGGAACATACGTATAAGGTTAGAAATATGCTGTTTGCACAATTTATATAATTATTTTATTTATTTATTTATTTTGTCAAACTATTAGATAACAGGTATAAGTATAAACATGGTTATAAATACATGAAATGGATACAAATAAGAAAAAAAAGAAACAATAGGACAGGGACGGTAGGCACGTTTTGGTGTGCTTATGCACGCCCCAATGGTATATATGGTAGCAACAGCACTTAGATTTATATACCGCCACAGTGCTTTATAGCACTTTCTGGGCAGTTTATACTGTCAGTGTATTGCCCCCAAAATTTGGGTCCTCATTTACCTGACCTCAGAAGGATAGAAGGTAGAGTCAATCTTTAGCTTGTCAGGACTGAACTCCAGGCTGTGGGCAGAGTTAAACTGCATTCTAACCACTGTGCCACCACAATTTTATTGCTGCATGAAGGAACCAGATGTACAATGAAGTTACAATTAGTGACCCCCAAATAAATATATATGAATTAGAAACATGCAGGTATTATACATGGAAACAAACTATTTGTATTGCATAACATGTATTTTGCATGGTTGTTGTTTTTTTTAAAAAAACCCTGACATACATTTACCACAAGGTTCATTCTTTGTTCAGTTTTCACATCACATGGGGTAGGCTGTTGTCTTAAAAATGAAAATGTATGTCTGTGTTAATTTGCAATGGAAGGCTATACAAATCTAAAATACATCTCATTATTTGCAGTGGAGCTTATTCCCAGTTCAATATATCTTGGATTGTAACCTACTTGCATAACTTGTCACTGTGCTTTCTTTTGGTGGGGGATTTAATACACCTTGTCTTTTACAGTGCATTCCGACAGCTACTGTTCCCCTCTCCTCTTGGACTTTGAAGCTCACTGTCTTTTTGTTCTATTTCTTTTATCAACTTTAATGCATTACTGAGTTATCAATGTCCACTTCTGTTCTCTTAATAATGTCAGGCTGATTTCTATTAACACTTTCTTCCTGGAAGAGCTTCATCCTTTCTCCTACTGTGCACTACACTGGCTAATTTTAAATGCTATTTTCTCAAGTTAGAACAAGACATATTTTAACCATTTATTCAGCCCCTTCAACTCTACTCGTAAGCTTCTAGCAAAACCAGGAACCTTAAAATTAATTACAGTTCTCCTTTCTTTCTGAACTAGGAAACTGGTTACCAAATTCAGTCTCTTACCCCAATTTTAAACAAAATTCTTTTTAGTCAGAAGAAGCCAATACATCTTCCCAATTAGGATTTTCTGGTTTAATGATAATTTGGCAAGAAGCAAAATTCAATGAAAAATGTTATGCATCTTCTCAGTAGATTTCATTAATTTTATTAATTTCAGAAATGATATTTATTTCCAAATAGTTTATAGTGTACGCTACTCTACTTTTCTAGATTAAAGTTATTTAAGGCAAGGAGGGAATAATTTTCCCAAATCAATCAAACCATATTTAAAACATTATAACAAGTATTTTTTCAAGGAACTCAAAATTGAAATGGCAAAGTTCATTGGCAAAAATGAAGCTTCCAGGCAGATGTTCACACTGTACAAATTGGAGTAAAACAAGTTTAAATTTAATGTACAGAGAAGACTTGTTACTGGAAAGGGGATTAAAAACCTGTGAGCCTAAAGTCACTTGTAGGATTTTTAATAGACCCGGAATCTCATAGAAAGTTGATGAAGCAAGAACTGCATATGCTCCTATCATGGTTGTTTTGACAAAATAAATATTTGTCTTTAGTTTCTCTTCCACCTGGCTTTCTAGACAAAACTTAATTTATTTGATTTAAACAATGGGAAGTTGGCATGCTGCTAATCAGAGTGTTTGTCTCCAACTTTCCATATATGTCTTGGGATATTCATTTATTTTCTAGATTTGTAACCCCCCTTTATTACTCTATAAGTAACTTAAGATGGTGAACAACCCTAATATTCCTTCCTCCTCCTATTTTCCCCACAACAATAACCCTGTAAAATGGGCTGTGCTGTGAGGGAGTGACTGGCCCAAGGTCACTCAGCTGGCTTTAAGCCTAAAGTGGGACTAGAACTCATAGCCTCCTAGTTTCTGGGCTAGCACTTTAACCACTACATTCAACTGGTTCATAAAGAGATGCAAAAACCTCTTAGAAAAGAAGGATAAGTGGTTATAACATATGCTTTATTTGAAAGTGACCCAGCTGCCCAGGGACAAAAATGCGGAAAGAGAGAATCCTTCACTGGTTTTTCTCCAGTTAATGTCTGTCTGCTTCTTTACTCTAACTAATGGTGAGATCAGGAAAGAAGAGAGGAATAAAAGAAAAAAAAAGGAAAGGAAAGGAGAAGATAAGCAAGCAAGCAAGCAAGCAAGCAAACAAACAAAAACTACCGAATCCTTATCAAGGTTTCTTGGGGGAAAAGTGGGTTAAAATAAATGTATTCCTCTCCTAAATGGTGCAGCTAGAAAACAGTGGTGCAAAATGGTTTTAATCTTGCTCTTTCACATGCAGAATATTTTTCAACACAACCCATCATAAAACTAAAATAAACAATGATAGGGTTATTTGGTTAGCATCTGTAGTACTGAAACACACACTCACACACCAGAGTTTGGAGGTGCTAGTAGCTCAAAAAACAATGCCAGTTTGGTGTAATGGTTAAGGCACAGGCTCAGAAACAGAGTGATCTGAATCCTAGTCCCACCTTAGACAGAATACATTCTGCCTTTATTATTTTTACAAATAAGACGGCAAATACGTATATCCAACATACCAGCCTCCTCCTATCTTCCCCACAACAACCGCAACCCTGAGATTTGAGTTAGGCTGAAAGATAGTGACTGTCCCAAAGTCACCCAACTGGCCTTCATGGCTTAAGGCAGAACTTGAACTCATGTTCTCTTGCCTTCTAGTCTGGTGCCTTAACTACTAGACCGATAACAATCATTAAATATCATTAAATATTAATGGATAGTATCAAACTAATATCTCCTGTTTATCAAACACATGCTTTCTGTTCATTTAGACATGGCAGAGTCAGACACAGTTTTGCACAACTTTGTCTTGTATAACAATTGTGCCCATTCCTTGCATTAAGAGGCACTACTAGTAGTCTTCACTTAGTTACTTCCCGGATGGACTATTGCATTTGCTCTAAATAAGGCTACCCTTAAACATCACATAGAAGCTAGAATTGGTCCAGAATCCAAGGATGCAGGTGATTATGGGTACATCCATGTAATATTATGACTCTGAGAGCTGCTAAGTACAATTTAAGGTGCTGGTTATTGCCTATAAAGCTCTAGATGGAACAGGGCCAAGTTACAGTAATTGTAAGATTGCCTCTCCTGTACGATATGTGCTTATTCCACAGGCTTTAATAGGGTAGGTATTCTTTGCTTGTTGGAAGATCACAAATGGCAATCACTCAGGGATCCTGCAACCATCGCAGTGATGGGATTCAATTTTTTTTACTACTGGTGAGCGTGCCTTGGTGGGCATGGCAGGGGAAGGATGCTGTAAAATCTCCAGTCAGAGGTGATATTTGCCAGTTCTCCGAACTACTCAAAATTTCCACTNGCTGTAAAATCTCCAGTCAGAGGTGATATTTGCCAGTTCTCCGAACTACTCAAAATTTCCACTACCAGTTCTCCAGAACTGGTCAGAACCTGCTGGATACCACCTCTGAACCATCGTATATACATGCCAGTTGCCAAGTGCCTGAATTTTGATCATGTGATGGTGGGAACAGTTGCTAAACAAATGGTTATAGTTAGTATTTACCAGAGTGACAAAGTTAGGTTATTCAGTCATGTAAATTATTTAAATAATAAAAAATATTGCCAGTTCACAATGAATCTTTTGAATCTGATGATTGGTTTCACTGTAGAACTAATTACACAATTTCAGGACAGGCAGCAAGTTTGCTGTAACTCCATCTGTAATTCATTCCAGAGAAAATATTATTTTTGTTGTCTGTCTCAAAGGACCATGATTAAGGATACTTGGGTCCAGAAGATTCAGAATGATTAAGAAATGAAACTCTTAGGGAATAATTTAAAGTTAAAGTAGTTAAAGTAGAGTTAAAGTAGAGCAGGAACACTGATACACATTATTATTGCTTGGCAAACATTAAACATCATATGAAAAACCACCTCAGGAACATTGTCCTTGAGCAGTTAGCATCACTTTGGAGAACAGTCATTCTTTCCTCTGTGCCTCTGTGCCCCTCTTGCCTTCTTCCACAGAGTGGGAAGGGAAGAGTTGAAATGTGAAGCCTGCTGTCTGTGGGCTCTCTGTGTAATTTGCAGGTCTGCAGATCAATATTTAAAATAACATGGGGAGCTGCTAGATGTAGACCAGGGTCCCAATACTGGACTTGTTCCTGCAAATGGGGAGAGGGTGGGAAAATGGCAGAGATACAGCACAAAGTCCACTTCCCTCTCTTAAAATAGGCAGTATGAAGTTCTTTATTACACTAACCTTTGCCAACCCTTCAAGGTAGTCCAGACAAGAAGCACAAACCGTGAGTACTAGCACTACAGAAACATGCAAGACTATATAGTATATCTCCTAGAGAGGATCCCTTCTGAAACATTTCCCATGCCATCCTTTCTGTGGACTGAGGCATCTTCTACATGACACTTGTCTAATCTGTGGCTCTTCTTCCTCCTATGTCCCAAGGTTCTTCTCACATATCATTACAGCTATAGTTTCCTCAAGTTAAATCTGTAGGTAGAAATATGGCAACATTTTCACTATCCTTTTCTGTGCATGGGGAAAAAAGATAGTGAGTCATAGTTACCATATCAGTGGTCTACAAAATATTTGGCCATCAATCTAAATAAACGTTATCATTCAGGTGGAATAGCATATCAAGCTTTCAGTGTCCCCCTGCAAACCCTTATCTGAATGTAATAGCATTTTTCTCAGAAAGAGGAGGTTGATTTTTATCTTTCCAACCCTATTCTTTCTAGTTTAAAAACATAAGTTATTATCATTGATCACTGTAAAGCCAGGCAGAGTGGGTTTGGCATTTTTGTCTATCTATCAAGTCCTTACCAAGGACCTGGGTTAGGCAGATCTGGATATCCTCATAGGATGGAAGCTGTTCCCAGTAGTTCCTGCCTTTTGCAATTGATTGATGGCAAATTTGTCAATGCCGATGGTGTTCAAGTGTGCTCCAGCTGTTTTGGGATTGCACCCAAGGTGCCTATTGCTATTGGTACTATCCTAGCTTGCCTTTGCCGCAGTCATTCTATTTGTAGGTTTTGTATTTTATTATCTTGTCCAATTCTTTCTTCTCTTCTACTGTCTCCAGGCACTGCCATATCCACTATCCAGCCTTTTTTGTGGACAATTGTTAAGTCCAGAATATTATGTGGCAAGTGCCTGTCTCTTTGAATTCTAAAGTTCCAGAGAAATTTAACTTCTTTATTTTCTGTGACTTTCTCTATTTTATGGTTCCACCAGTTCTTGCTTGCAGAAAAATGGTATTTCTTGCAGATCTTCCAATGTACCATTGTTGCTACTTTGTCATGCCGCTGCTTGTAATCAGGCTGGGCAATCTTCTTACAGCAACTTACCAGGTGGTCTGCTGTTTCTTCAGCTGCTTTGCATAAGCAGCACTTACTGTCCATTGCTATCTTCTCAATTCTGGCTTTGTACGTATTTGCCCTTAAGGCATGATCTTATGCAGCCAGAATTAGTCTCTTGGTCTCTTTCTTCAACTTTCCTGCTCTTAGCCATTGCCAGGTCTTGTTATTTATCTACTTTCCCTGCTTTTTTTTTTAATGTACTGTCCATGTAGTGCTTTGCCTTCTCATGCCTCCATTCTGTTCTGCATTTGGTCTTTCTTGTAGGCCAGTATGGTCTCTCTAGTCAATAAGCTTTATGGGATACTAACTTCAGTGCATCTTCTTCATTGACCTTCAAATATTCTTCCCAAGCCCTTTTTTCTTCTTCAAACATGTGATGTACTTGCAACAAACCACGCCCAATTATTTGCCTTTGCAGGTAGAGTCTGTCAATGTCACTGCAAGGATAAAGGACACAATCCATTGTCATAGTTTTTCTGGTCTTTCTATCCATTGCTTTTAGTTCTGCTTGAGTCCAGTCCACTATTCCAGCTGTGTATCTAATGACTGGAATTGCCCAGGTGTTGATTGCTTTGGTGGCAATTTCCTCCATTGAGTTTGGACTTCAAGATCTTCTTCACTCTCTTGATGTATTCATCTCTAATCTTTTTCTTGGCTTCAATGTGCTTGATGTTGTCAGCTTGAAGGATACCCAAGTATTTGTAGTACTCATCTTCACCCAGACTCTTTGTTATTTTTGTGGGGTATCTTGATTCCCCCAGTTTTCACTATTTTTCCTAATTTGATAGTGAGTGTGGCACATTTGTCCAATCCAAATTCCATTGCAATATCTTGGCTGTATATATGGACAGTGCTGAGCAATGATTCTATTTCTGATGATGTTTTTCCATACAGCTTCAGATTGTCATGTAAAGAGGTAGGATATTCTGGCAGATTTTTTTGATGTATTATTATTATTATTATCACCATCATCATCACATATAGTCCTCGACTTCTGATCACAATTGAGCCTAAAATTTCTGTTGCTAAGCGAGACAGTTGTTTATTAAATACTGCCTTATTTTACAACCTTTTTTGTTAAGTGAATCATTGTAGTTGTTAAGTGAATCTTGTGGTTGTTAAACAAATCTGGCTTCCCTCATTTACATTGCTTGTTGGAGGCTGATTGGAAAACTTACAAATGGTGATCATGTGACCTTGGGTCATGTGACCAGTGGTGATCATGTGACTTTGGGATAGTGCAACTGTCATACATACATGCCAATTGCTAGTTTCCTAAATTTTGATCACATGACCATGGAGATGCTGCAACAGTCAAAGTTGAAAAACAGTCATAGGCATTTTAGTGCCATTGTAACTTCAGATGGTCACTAAAGAAATGGTTTTAAGTTGATAATATATAAAAGACAACATGAAATAACAAGTGACACCAAAAACAGCAAAACAAGCAAACAAGAAACAAAACAAAATCACAAAAACAAAAAAAATCCATGTATCAGGGTTGCAGCCTTCATTCTGCCCTAAAATCTGGGGGGGGGGGGGNTCAATTGTTTATAAGATAATAGGTATAAGTATGAACATAGTTATGAATAAATGGATACATATAAGAAAAATAAAAGAAACAATAGGGCAGGGACGGTAGGCACGTTGGTGTACTTATGCATGCCCCCTTCTCTCTCTCTCTCCCCCCCCCTTCCTTCCCTCTCTCATAGATTTCTAATGACAGTCAATATATATGAATATAATTATAAAGTCTTACCTGTTTTAAATATACTCTTACTTCAAACAACTAATTAAATCAAATAGAACATATTTCCTTCAAGTAATCCCCTCACCCCAAGTCTCTGGGGGGATAAAAAACGAAGAGCTAAAAAAGAACTGCATACTCAGATAATCTAAAAGTGTTTAAAACAGTCTCAAATGCCTATGCAAATGGAATTTTGCAAGAACAGACAACAATACAGTACATTATTCTGAAATCTCAGTGCCACTAACCACTAGGTAAACTTTGTTCTCTATGTTGAATATGAGAAGATTGGGGAGAGCAGGTCTTCAGACCACAAATAAACCCTCTTGTAATTCCATGCAGGAGGAGGCAATTCTTAAAAATAAAATAATCCAGGGTAGTCTGTCAACCTCTTGTTTTTTCAGTTCATACCCCTGCCTCCTAATTGCTGAAATTCAGCAGCATGTGTGACATCCTGTGGGTGGAAGTACCTTCTGTTAGGATGGCAGGATCTTTGGATCAAAAACCAAAAGATAAAATTTGAAAAGTGGCGATTTCTTGAAATGTTGAAAGCCAAGCAAAATGTCTGTGCATGTAAATGTGTGTATTGTTCAAAAAAGAGAACTGAATATGAATCACAAATACGAAGTAGAAGATGGGTTTATTACAGAATGCGTTAAGAGAATTGACAGGTTTTCCTCTTAGAAAAAAAGGAAATCTTATCAAATTCATTACTGTGACTGGAGGCAAAGCTGATATTTATACTCTAACAAAAGAAAAATCTGATTTATTGAAAATGCTGTTTTAACATATTTCTTGTGACTTTTAATGTTAATACTATAATATACAGTATGCTTTCTGTAAAATAATGTTATTGATAAATATGGACATTTTATTTCATGCATGCTGCCGAACTGACACACAAAGCTGAGCTGAAATGACATGACTTGGAAAAGCTCAGGAACTCTAATGTTACACATGTTTACTCAGTTCAGTAGGACTGATTCCCAAGTGTGCAAAGGTCTGCAGCCTTGGCTGAATTAACAGCATAAACAAAAGGATGCTGCATTATGGCAGTGTCTGAACTCAGTCCAGCTGTTGATGTTTATTATCAACTGTCCACATCATTTCTAAAACAAACCTTGATTAATTAAACTTCTTTTTATATATTTTATTTTATGTCAGTGATATATTACTTTTCCTTGTGCATTTATGTTCTTTTTCATATGCATATTATGTCCTATTTTAAAACCAGTAATAAAAGATGAAAGCTGTAAATGAATGTGCCTATGATGAAGACTGACTATATAGAATGGCGCTTGATTTTATGCCAATATTTTCCAGACTTAGTATTGTAAGATGTTTAGACTTCAACTCCCAGAATTCAGTTGGCAGGGAATTCTGGGAACTGAAGTCCATAATTCTTAAAGCTGCTGTGGCTGACAAACATTATTCTAAGGAAATACTGTACAGTATCACGTGTTGCATCAGATCAGCTGAAACACCATCTCACTCCCTTATGAATTGACAGTTCTTGCAATGTGCTTTCATCCTCAAATTTAACAACCTGAGGTTCTAAATGATAACTTCTAGATACTCTGATAATAAAATGACAAACCAAGAGCATTCTGACAAAGATACGTTCACTTTGGTCAAAGGTCTTTAAACTCTGACTTGATAGGTGTTCCGTCCGGAAAAACGCGAGGTAGACCGGGTTCCAACAGTAAAAGTCTTTATTTTTAAACAATTATTTGAAACGGAACAGTTTGGCTCTAGCCACGGCAGCTTTATATACGGCTTGCCTGCCGGCTTGTAGCCAATGATGGTTGCTTGACTTTGCCGCCTTTTGGCGGCTCTTTTGGAGTTCCCTTTGCATAAAAGCAAAAATAGAGGAACAATTGAATAAATTAATTGACCAAGGGGTTTTGGAACCTGTTGACCATGCTAAATGGGAGACGCCAATAGTAACACGGTTTAAACCTGACGGGTCAGTACGCATCTGTGGGAGACTACAAGGCTACCCTGAACCATGCGCTACAACCAAAGCGCACACCCAGTGCCAGTCGTACAACATTTGTGACACTCACTCGGGGGAGGAAATTTTTTTGCCAAACTAGATCTAGCACAAGCTTACCAACAGCTTCCAGTAGACCTTAACGGCCAAGGCACAGACAATAGTGACTCACAAAGGGGCATTCAAGTGTAACAGACTTCAATTTGGAGTAACGTTGCCCCAGGCGTTTTCCAAAGTTGACTTGGAACGCCTATTAAATGGAATAAAAGGGGTCGTACCATATTTTGACGACGTCATGATTTTCGGCTAAAGATACAACAACTAGAAAAAAGAACTAAGAGATGTACTAACAAAATTTAGAGAATCCAGCCTGAAGATTAAAAAAGAAAAATGCTGCTTAATGACTGATCGCGTCGAATTTCTGGGCTACTTAATTGACGGAGAGAGGTATCACCCTACTGAAAAAAAAGTCAAAGCCATTAAAGACGCACCACAGCCAAAAAAACAAAACGAATTACAGGCGTTTTTGGGTCTAATAAATTTCTATAACGTATTCCTCCCCCACAAAGCAACGATAACGGAACCATTACACCGTTTGCTGGATAAGAAAACTAATTGGACTTGGGGTCATAGAGAACAAAAGGCATTCCAGAAAATAAAAAATTTTATTAACATCAAACACCATTCTTATCCAGTTTAGTAACACACTTCCATTGATGGTCACCTGCGACGCCTCACCGTTTGGAGTCGGTGCCATCCTGAGCCACCAATTGCCAGATGGGAGAGAGGCTCCGTCGCTTATTACTCAAAGACTCTGTCTTAAACAGAACGTAACTGTAGTCAACTAGACAGAGAAGCCCTGGCAATCGTCGCTGGAGTGAACGTTTTTACGAATACCTTTATGAAAGAACATTTTTGATTGTAAAGGACCATAAACCATGACTAGGAATTCTGGCGGAAACAAGCCTACACCGAACATTTTATCCCCGCGGATGACTAGATGGTCAGAATTGGCAGCATACTCTTACACATTGACGCATCGATCCGGGAGGCAAATCTCCCATGCAGATGCATTAAGCAGAGCACTGCTGCCGACGACGGAGGAAGACCCGGCGCCAACAATGACCACCCTGCAAATAGAAACATGCCCCGAACTACCAATATCTGCAAACGATGTCGCCAGAGCCACCGCAAAGGACCCAGTGACTGCCCGCATATTAACTGGGTAGGTAAAGGCTGGCTGGAAAACCAAAAAACTGAAAACTTTAAACCTTTCCGGACCAGACAAACCGAACTTTCAATTCAAAAAGGCTGTTTATTGTGGGGTGATCGGGTAGTAATCCCTCCTAAACTACAGACTAGAGTGTTGGGTATGCTTCACGAAGGCCACCCTGGTATTGTAAAATGAAAAGCCAAGCTAGAAGCCATGTCTGGTGGCCTGGTCTAGATAAGGACATCGAATAGTGGGTTGCTACTTGTACTAAATGTCAGAAAACCAGGCCTTCCCCACCACAAGCACCCATAAGGGACTGGGAGACCCCACGAGGCCCTGGTCTTGGATCCACATTGATTTCGCGGGTTCTACTAGGGGGCATCCTTTTTAATTGTCATAGATGCATACTCAAATTGGCTGGAAGTTGTAGTAATGTCATCTACGACAACCGAGGCGGTCATTAAAGAACTTAACAAACTGTTTGCAACCCATGGATTGCCGGACGTCCTTGTGTCCGACAACGGACCACAAATTAACCGCCATCCAATTTGAACAATACCTAGCCTCCCTAGGTATACGCCATGCACTGACCACGCCGCCCACCCAGCAGCAAATGATAGGGCGGAGAGATGGTCAGGTTTACTGAAGAGGGTTTAGAGAAAATGGACCTTGGGGATGTCCAGGATAAAATTAACCGTCTACTCACCCTCCAACATATCACACCCAGCACTGTAACCAACAAAAAGCCCAGCGGAATTATTAATGGGGAGAAAAACTTAGGTTGCAATTAGATAGATGCATCCAAATTACACTTTGGAAGGACCTCCTGACTCCTCCAGCCATTCCCGAACATTTGAAATCGGTGACCTAGTCTACACAAAAAATTTCACCGGGGACCCCCTATGGCTTCCAGCCACAATCACACAAATAACAGGCCCCCAGTCCTCCCGCCTAACCGTAGACGATGGCAGGGAATGGAAGCGGCACATAGACCAGCTTCGTTCCCGAAATATTGAACGAAATACAAACTCACAACCACAAATAATAAAAATCAATGAAAACAAAACCAAAGAGGGGGGAAATAAAAGAAAATAATAAAGAACTTTTTAAAACAAACCCAGAACATCTAACCAATCAAAAGAGCAAAAAGGAAACTTACGGTTAGATGAGACTTGCGGGAAGAAGGGGCCAGCCAAGCCAGCTCAAGCTTCCTGGAAAAGCCAGGAGGGAGCGGCAAAACCACCAGCCTGAGAAAATCAAACCGTAGCAAATGGCTGACTCACCCTTCCAGTCGGTTCCATGGAAAAGAGCCGGAGAGACAGCAACCCCATCTGAACCGGTTGAAGTCTCCAGCGAAACTGAACCGCGCAAGTCCAGTAGAATCAGAAGAAGCCACACCTACCTACGCGACTACGTCACCACATAGGACTAAACCAGGGGGGAGGGGTGTTCTGTATAAAATAGTTTACTCCAAATCCTCAAATGTGATTGGCTATAAAAGCTGGCATGGGATTGGTTCACTAGGGAACGCCAAT
>BHFT01070104.1:0-11512 GCA_004320025.1 Laticauda laticaudata
AGTAGATGTTTTTAATGTTTTGTATGTTATGTGTGTCTGTAGAAAATTAATAAAATTCTTTTCAAAAAAAAAAAGAACTCTACCCACAGCAGCTAAATAAGCAATAAATGGCAAACCAGCCAAATCAAATAAGTTCTAAATAGCAGTTGCCAATATTAAAGAATCACCCATTTCCCCCTTCATTCAGAATGTAGAACAGAAAAAATAAGCTTGCCTGCTTTTTCAGTTTTCAAATTATTCCCCATTATTTAATTTCTCTAAAGAGAAACATGATTTCTAGAACACTAATAGTTACTGCTGTTAAGATTACTTAATGTAATGTTAAAAAAGATTTAACTACATTAATTATTTAATGAGAGCTCTATCAACTCACAGGTGTGATTTTAGGACAACAGCTGCTAAATTGGCAAAAAGGAAGATAGCGATGTAAAGAAAAATCTAACAATGAGAGGAAATGGAGGAGTAATGGCTGATAGATTCTAGACAGTGTTGGCTCTTAAAGGTTTGTTTTTCCTGGAGGACCCAGGCAAGATTTTGAAATAAATATGAATGGTAATAAGATCAAAAGATTCATTGAAAAGGACTGCCATGGAACAAATCTACTAAACAGAAAATTTCCATGAGGTCAGGAAAAAACACCAAATCCAACCTACTAAAAAAAAGAATCTAAGGAATTAGGTGGAATAATTAACTCTGTTACCTACATATAATTAGGAAGCAGGAATAGAACTATATAAAGTAATTAATATACTTATCCAACATGTTAGATTGTATAAGAAGCAAAAGGCTTTACTTTGCTACTTTGAGATATAGTTTCACCTAGAAATGCTCAGATATGTTTTAGTATATAAAGCTTTTACTTTGCTTTATAGATTTATCATCACTTTTAGGGTGCTCATAAGATAAGAGAATGTGAAGAATGTTAATTGTTTAGCTGAGTTGGTGTAGTGAAACACTGCCTAAAATAAAATGTTTTAATAAGAGGTATTTGAATCAATCCGATGAACTCCCAAAGCCTTTCTTGACCGTCAATTCTGGTATTGAGAATAGTGGCAAGAAAATGTTGGAACTTCATCACCACTTGTTTGTTTTCAAGGTTGTACTCAATTTCTTTCAAATTTTAGCAGCATTAGAAATAAAATAGATCCTTCACTGTCAAGGCACAGAGATGGGTTTTGATAAAGTTCAGTGCTTCACTGTATGCACACTATACCCACATAATGAGAACCATGACCATGATACTTCTATTTTCTCATGAACTTATTCATTAATAATTCTTCAAATAGGCCAGTTCTTGATGTAAGTTGTCAATATATAAATTCCATTGGCCACCTTGAAAAGATTTGTCAGAACAATTTGGAAAATGGTAATGTGTAATGTGTATTAATCTTTGGACCATCAAATATATTTTGCTTAACAATGCATTAAATGAACACTGAAATAAATGCTTTTTTTTTGGGGGGGGGGGTNTTTTTTTTTGGGGGGGGGGGTGTTCTTCACTTTCTTCTAATGTTGGATAAATTTGCATTGTAAATAACAAAGGTACATTCTATGCATTTCAAATTCTTTTGAAAGTTTGCTAGTTTTTATTGCTGTCTTTAAAATATTTAATTGCAACAAAAATATGGTTTTATACCCAAGCACTTAAATAATGCTCTGAATACATCTCCATCAATATTCATACAATTTCCCCATTTTGATTATTTGCACAATTTTTGAGGGTTTTTTTTACACATTATCTAACAATTTACATTTAGCTTCTGCCCTACTGAATGGCTCTTTATCAAATGACTGAACCCTGAAAACATATTCTTAACCATACAAGATGAAGTTTATGGCATAAACGAAGAAAACAACTATGTGACAGTTGCACCTAAAATTTACTAGGTTCTATTAAAAGATATCTATGTATGTTTCTGTGTTAAGGAATTTTCTTCCTTTTGCAGTTTTGGTGATGTATTAGATTTTTCTGACCAGTGTAATGGGTCTGAAACAGTGCTTGAAGAAATATTTAAGATGAAGTTTCCTCTATACGGCCGTAAGAATCTTCCATTTGGAGTTGGATCAACCTAAAAAAGTTGGGTGTATTCGTTGTGAAATATAGCTGAGGTCATCTCTCATGAAAATGAAACTTTAGAAGAGTTAGCTATTTATTTCATTTAACTGCAATAAAATAACCATATTTTATAAACACTACCCCAATAAATTGAGAAGCATGTCCAAAAGATATTAAGCCATCCTTAGAAAAAATATAATTAAAACATAAGAATATATTTACTGACTTGAAGTGTCCTGTATCTCATAGTTTCTTGCCCAAGGATAGGGAAACTTGGCTCTTTTATCACTTATGGACTTCAACTCCCAGAATTCGTGAGTGAGCCAAAAAAGGTTCCCCATCCCTGGCCAACTGGTTATTCCGTTGTGGGTAAATCAATTTTTGACTTGAATGAGGCTGTTTAATATACAAATATAGGACATAAACAGAATGTGACTGTTTAATATACATATATCCTACATTTGTATATTAAACAGTCCCATTCAAGTCAAAAATTGATTTCAGTTGGGCGTTTCCCAACTGAAACAACAGTAGGCCGGGGATGGAGAACCTTTTATGGCTCACTCAGGAATTCTGGGAATTGAAGTCCATAAGTGATAAAAGAGCCAAGTTTCCCTACCCCTGTTCTTGCGTAATCATACTCAGATGTCATAATAATGGCTCATTCATATAATATAGCCATACTAGTTACATTTTGCATGTTTCCCTCAGAAGTACAGGCATGTTATTAAAATATTCCCAAGTTGCTATGCTACTAAGATTGTGTGGTAGTCATGTATGCTATTAGGTTTGCAGAAGTCGGTTGTCATTTTAAGTGTTGGTTTCCTCTTCTTTTCCCTATCTCTTCCATTTATACAGTATTTGGTTTTCAAAAGGCCTCTTCCTTATCCAAATATATTGTATCACTTCAAATCTTTGTCATCATATTTTAAGATTTTAGAGAAAAGTCACTTATTAGGGCTGTTAATTGATATCTCATTTCCATATTACCAAGATGTTACTGTGTAAGTTATTTTAATCTTAAGACCAAAATACGTTCAAGAACAAAAGTTCAAAGCAGATCTCTCAACAAGGAGATATACGGACTCAAAAAATAAATGTATTTTAAAGCATTTACAAGATATCTTATTGGTACCTATAGAAATGTGGAACTGTTCGAAACACGACTCCTGTCTGGAGAACGGAATATAGCATCAGAAAAAATAAACCCGAAGCTTTCAGTATCTTATCCTGAACCGGGCTGAATATACGAAGCCCAATAAAATCGCACATCCCGCCACTAAACTGCGACTGAAGCCTCGAACACAAGGTAAATATTAATTTATTATAGTTGACCCGGCCTACACCAAGGACGTACCTTGCAGAATAACTGCAAATATCGCAGCCTCCCCAAAGTCAGCGCCATTTCCACCCGGTAGGATATTACTCTACTGCGCATGTGCGGAAAGCGGGACGTAACTGAGCAAGCGTCCCATGGAGACCGCTGGTTGGTTTGTATCAGTGCGAGGAAAAAAACAAAATAAATCCGTTCAGGTAGGTTTTTATCATTTCAGGCCTTCGTTGTTTCTATGAAAAATTATGAGAGCTTCAAACTTTCCATGAAAAGGTATGAAAATCAAAAGTTAGAAAAGCTCCGAAGCTTTAAATATGCTACACGACTATCAGGACAATCCGTTTTGAAAAAGAAAAACCGTTATAGTTGATGTCTTCTATGGTTCATCTCGCGATGAAGGGGCTTTATCCCGGGGAAAAAAAAATAAAAAAATAAATGAACACGATGCGCATGTTGCGCACGCGCAATGAAAGCTAAGGGGTTCAATAACTGCTACGGAGCGTTCGGAATGTTTTTTTTGCCAGAACTTCTGGTCGTGGGTTTTCTTTTCATCTTTATTTAATGTTCGTGAAGATTTTTTGGTATGGGTCTGCATGTTTTTATATTTAAAGTGGTGTTAGTTTAATAAAAGAGGAGGCTTGTGAAACAGTATGCGTAGTTGGCAATTGCAGTTAACTGTCCTGGAGCCCGGGGCCCTGACAATCTTGTAGTCCATATTAAACTTGTTTTTACTTAAGAGGGTAAATGTATAATAACTATTTTTTTTTTTTTGCTAAAATTACTGATGCTGAAATGTTCCTTGATACAGATTTGTGTGTGAGAGAGTGTTTACATACACATACGCAAATCTGTGTGAAGGAACTTTTCATATCTTTCTGTTAGAGAAAGAGTTTTTCTTATAAATTTCCATAAAACTTTTTATTAAAGAGTAGCTAGTTAAATGGTGGACTTTATATGGGGAAAATCGGCTCAACAAACGAAATGAGTTATTCAGCCTGATGAGGCCATGATGATGAACTACAACTTCTCCAGTGACTGGAGAAAACACATAAGGTGGGTTGTAAACATGAAATTGGGAGGTTTTATTGATGAACGCATTTCCTAGGAATTTTAGTAACCCCACAGAAGCAAATCAGTTTTCTTTCTTTAACCATGCCTGTTACTATGTTAATTTCTGTAGTTCATAAATAAACATGCCTATTAGGATTAGAATTAGGAAATTCTGTTGCATATAAAATTACTGTATATCACAGAAAGACTCTTTGGAGATAATCTAATCCAACTCTACTTAATACAGAGTATGATATAGGCCTTGAAAGATGATTATTCAACTTCTGCTAAAATACATTCAGAAAAGAAACCAGACTATTAAGAGATAGTTTAATGTATCACCAAACAGACTTGTCTGAATTTTTGTTTACTAATTGACTAAAACTTACTTCCCATATTGAATTATTGCACAAAGTTTTCTCCATAGCAATGGAGAAAAATTCTGCTATATTTTCCTAATAAAAGCATTTTTGATATTTGAAGATTGCTATAGCGCCCCCCCTTTTTTTTCTTCTTCTTCAGATAACTATATCTTGCTCTTAAAACTGTGCCTCTCAGGACTTGAATATCAATATCAATTTGAGTATTTCCTTCTTCCCTGAATAATTATATGAAAAGGTACCCCTAAAATTTGGTGCCTCTAATCTGAAAATATGAAGAATAGATAAAATGGCAGAATTAAAGATCGAAACCATGAGAAAATGGTCAGGAAACACATGCTTCTTATGAATGATTTTAAATATAAGAGTGTATTAATTGTATTCCAAAGTGCTAAAGGAACTGGCTGATGATTTGCCTAAGGCTTTATTATTTGGGGAAGCATAATGAAAAATATGAGAGATCAGATTTGGTAACAGTATGTTTTCCCTCTATATTTTTAGTGTACTCTCACTATATCATGGGTATAAGTAATTTTTCAAGGAATTCTCAGAGATATGAGTTTAAATAACTGAGTGTAAAGTTAAGTGATAAGAATCTCAAGAGTTGCTTTCTCTCTTTTTAAGGTTTGCCTATGAATAATTTAAATAATCCTCCTCCTAATTGGAACATTCATCCTAATGCAAGAAATAATGAAGATAATGGAAGCAAATGGAATTATGCTTTGTTGGTTCCAATGCTGGGATTGGCTGCCTTCCGTAAGTGACCTTCAAATAATATTTTAATTTTTTTTTTACTTTTAAAATTAAGTTGTTCTATTTATCCATTGTTAAAACCGAATCATTTTGCAAATGTTTTAGGGTTATTTTAAAGACTACCCAGGTTTCCTGAAACCTGGAACTCTATCATTACTGTAATATTAAAAAATAAAGATTCTCTACAACATTTTTATTTTTTCCTTTAACAAAGAAAATAATCAAGTCTCCGACTTTGCGGGAAACAAGGTTTCTTTTTTCTACCAGTCAGCCAACTGCCTAGAATATGGCTAGTAAAATGTTGCAGGGATTCTGTAGGGGAAATATGATTACTAATTCATGGCCATGCAAGCTTACAAAGTCTTCAGCCCAACTCTTAAGTTTAGAACTTAATAAAATAATTTTTCCATATTTTATTTTTTTTCTGATTATTTATTGAACCCACTTTGATAATGTTTGTAAAACTCTACTGCCAGCCCAATTTGCATGAAACCTCCAACATCTTTCTTGCCACTTGTTCACTCTAGTCATTCTAATTTGCATTGACCAATTAGGGGCCAATTTAAGATCTTAGAGAGAGGTACGCTTATTAAGAATACTTAGTCTTGGGACTGTACCCTGTTCCTATTTTCCAGACACTTATGAACATTCTTGACTGCAGTGAAAAAGATTATTGTGACATCATGTTTAGCTGGAACAGGGCATCAATATCCAGGCTAATGAAACATCATCAATTGTTTGTCCCTCCTCATAATAGTATTGTTTATATAGACTTATGCTCTCCTTAGTCTGTTGTACTGCTCCCAAATAGAAACAGAAGAGAAATAAAAATCTTCATAATGGTTCTAGAAAACACTTCTTTAGTGCCTGGCTGTTTTTTCTAGGAACAGTGCCTGATTCTGGACATGAAATGTTTGATAGATTGGAGGATTTTGGCAGGAGCGCTGGATGATATTTATGCTTACACTTCCATCTCTTTCCCCTTCCCATCTTCCCAATCAAAGAAAAGTATTGCAATCATCTCCTTTTTCATGACATCATCTTTCTCTACCACAACTAGAAACATAGGAACCTGAATTTCTCCTGTGAACCTCCTCCCCTTTTCCCAGTGGACTAATGTGATGAGACAACTACCGGTGACTCTGTATCTATCAGCTACTTCCTAGTAAAATGGCAACCTTGTGGACCCAGGATCAATACCAAATACTTTTAAGGGCAGGGGATCATGATATATCCCCCTGACAAACATAATATATAACTTTCCCTTCATGCCTTTATTCCTTGCCTCTTTCTTTTTTAGAAATAATCTGGGCTGTCATAGAACATACAACGTTAAATGAAGAGCTGTGATGACCTGTAGTGTCTCAGAAATAACACAAAAACTAAAACATGAATCAAGGTCTTGTAATGCCTTCAACTTAGCTTCCATGTTTTATTAGTCACAGTTTAAATTAAAAAAGTAGATAATGAAGCAAAAGGAAACCAAAAACAAACCAAGAGTTCCAAGGCAAACCAAGATAATTAATCACACATTCCAGGAAGATAACCGGGGAGAGTCCATGGGGAGAAGGCCAACAAAGATAAACCTTATCCAAAGAAAGCACTAATTTGACTCGGGTCTGTGAACACGCAATTCCAAACTCTTACACAGAGCTCACAGCTGCAACCCATGAAGAGGATCATGGCCCTCTCCTCCTGAGTAGACCATGCTTTTCCCTGATCCTTTCCTCCCTTCGTGCCCTAGGATGGATAGGGGATGGGCCTGAATCCTCCTCTAATTATTCAGCCAGCCTCTGCCTTTCCCCAGCCGCCTCCACCACTTCTGGAGCCACACTCCCACTCCCTGTCAGCTGTTCCTCCTCTTCCTCAGAGTCAGTCTCCACCAGGGGTATGACAAGAGCCATGAAAAGAGGGTTGACCCCCAAATTGACCCCAACATTTCAGTTGCTAAGCAAGATGCAGTAGTTGTTAAGTGAGTTTTGCCCCATGTTCGACCTTTCTTGCAATTGTTAAAATGTTGATCATGTAATCATAGGAATGCTGCAATGGTTGCAAATATGAAAAACAGTCATAGATCACTTTTTTCAATTCTGTTGTAGTTTTGAACAGTAACTAAACAAATAGTTGTAAGTTGAGGACTACTTCTAATATAAATAAAGAAGGCCAATACATAGAGTGACATTACTATAGTAGAAAAAAAAAGGAGCAATAAAAGTAATGGTTGAAAATGGAAAGACTAAACATTGAAATTTTTTAAAAAATGAAAATAACAAGTTACAATGTGTTATAAAAAGGAAGAAAAATGCTAGATTATGACATAATTTTTTTAAAAAGTCAATTAGAAAGACAAAACAATCTATAGATAATTATTCTAAGAGATTCATTTTCTTCCCTCATCCATTTCCAGGCATTGCAGTTAGGTATCTAGTTGTAAGATTTACCCTGCTCTGAGGATAAGCTTGTTGATTTCTGATTCCACTTTATTCTTCCATTCCACTGATATTATTTCACAGGAGGTATATATAAGCAAACACGAACAACAGTATTTTAAATATTTCCCTTTTAGATATCTTAATATTTTTATTTTTCGTTGTTGTAGAAGAGAAACAGTTTTGTCGAAGAATGTGGATCTAAGATTAGCAGAATTAAGAGATGTTTGTCCTATTTCGAATAAGTTCAGAATTGCCCCATTGTTTATCAAGTTTGGCTTAACGCTAAGTTGGAAACTAGTCCTAGTATTTACCATTATAGGTTATTTTAATGTCTTACAGGTTGGATTTGGTCCAGAGAATCTAAGAAAGAAATAGAAAAAGAGAAAAGAGATGTCTATAGAAAATTTTCTTTTGTACAGAAAGAGCTTGAATCTAAATATCGCGACATAATTATAGAAAACCGCAAAACGGTTGCCCACTTGGAATTAGAACTGGAGAAGGAACGGAACAGAACCCTAAGTTATCGCAAAGCACTAATCTCTCAGAGTTACAAATTGGTAGAAGAAAGAAGAACTTTGGAACAAGAGCGCACAAGGGTAGAACAAGAGAAACAGATTCTGCAGCATTCTGGTGCTGCTGGTGCTTTGTATAAGAACTGCTTGGAGAAGGAAGATCAATGGCAAACAAAAGCCACTATTTTACTAAAAGAGTTTGAAAAAGCTTTAATGGAAAGGCAGGATATGTATTGCAGCCTTGTACTGCCAAGATATCATCGGTTGGCAGTGGAGAAAAAAATGCTAGCCAAAGCAACAACTGATCCAATTGGTTTGGAATTGGAACTGGAAGATGGGCTGAAAGATATTTTCAGATATGATACTTCTTGCAGCAATTTATTAAATACCAATAAATATCAAAATGGAAAGCTCATGTGGATCTACCTTCGATATTGGGAGTTATCTGTCGAAGTCAGAAAATTTAAGAAGGCAGAGAAGATATTTTTGGGAAATATTGGCTAAAGCTAAGCCACCCTTAGCTTGTATTATATCAGTGTAGTCCTCCCCAGTTCTGTTAAACTTTAACCCACAGAATCCTCATGCTGATTTGTGATATCCATATAACTTTGTGAGGTAAATATCAGTATCTTTAACCACTGTACATTCATAATTAATAATATCAGTCTTTTTTTGATTACATCTGTAATGGATGTTACCATAGTAATGTATGGCTACAAATACCTGTGGTTTTTGTATTAGTAGTGCTATTATGCTCAATAGGATTTATTTAAAAAGGGTATTTCCACATTTCTACAATCCTTTCTATCTTGTCATGTTTTTCTTTCCTCAGACCCTCCAACACAGATAGTCCTTGACATACAACTAAAGGAGCCTGCCCATTAAAATCATGTTATAATGGTTGCAAAATCTTATGACCATTTTGAAGCAGAGAAGAAAATCCCTGTAGGGAACTAATTGTTCTCGGTGTAATTTTGCCCAAAATAAAAGTGCCAGTTTTTGGCAAAATGGTTATAAAATAAGGTCATATGACTGGGAGATGCTGCAAATGGCTGTAAATATGGCCATGTTGCCAAGTGCTCAAAGTTCAGTCATGTGATTACCGAAGACCCCAACCATGGAAACTTTGAATCCTGGTTGTAAGCCCCCACCCCTTTTTCTAAATTGTAGCTTTGAATGATTGCTAAGTAACCAGTTATAAGTTGAGGACTATCTGTACAATAGGTACAATAGAATCCGTATGTATCGATCAACTTGACGCATGGTTATCCTTACAAATTGCCAACTTCAAATGAAGAGATCATCACATCAGACAATACACGCACCATCTCAATGATGAAAACTGTATCAAGTAAATCAAATTGATATTTAAAATATGTGATTTCATTGATCTTTACAATGGAAAGTCGATAAATGCAAAGAATAAGAATGGGATTCTGTTTAGTTATTCTGTTTAGTTAATCTGACAGTTATTAAATATGCTTGACAATATATCCAGTAGAAAGAATAAGATATTTACTGCTTGAATAGATGAACGTTGAACAAATATAGAAAGAAGTTCCCTGAGGATGGGTTGTAGCACAAATCCGAGAACTAGAAAAACTAAAACTGTCCTGGTGACCAACTGAGATTGGATCCTGCAACATTATCCTAGGACATATATATTTGTCTTCATTTGTGATGAACTTTTCAATAGAATTCTTGGGAAAAAGTCAGTTTTACTGTTTAGCTTCTTGCTTAAAGTTTGTGGACATATTCACCATGTTAAACTTAAGAGTCCTTTTACCTTCACCATATTAAATGAATTTGTCTGATACATAAGGTACTAGTAATTTTAGTAAACTTCGCAATTGATAAATTGAAGGGGAAAAAATAACGTCCCAAAGAAAATACTCATGTACCTTTTAGCACTATGAATGTCAGTTCTGCTATCTTGAACTTTTTGTTTCACTGGCATCCTGCCATAAAATGAAAGGGAGACAGGAAAGAAATTTGGGGAAGTAAAGCTTGGGCATGGAAAAGGGAAGACAAATGGAGAGGGGAAGACAAGCTAACAAGAATCAGAGATATCAAACCGGAATAAACCAGCTGCCAATGACACATGGCTTGGGAATGGAATGAGAAACTACATTAAGAAGAATCAACATCAAAACTTCCCAAAAATTCAAAAAAGAATAATATTGGACACTGTTGAACTGATTAAGGTGGAGGGAGAGCACAGAAAGGGAAAAAGTGTAACGTTTGCGCGGGAATACCAGATCTAGCTTTACTTTCACTACAACCACTTGACATTACTTAAAAGAACCTATCACTTTAACAAAATGGTGGAGTCAAGGGTCTTTCTTTCCTAAACATTCAAGTTGCAAGTCTGACAAGGTGCATGAACAAGTGTCGGAGATGATCAAAATATATTGGGATCAGATTTTATTAAAGAATTCAAATAGTATAATCATAGCTAAAATTTAGGTAATGATTTTATCAACAAACATTTGTTCTCTTTCCCATTAAAAAAAAATCTAAAAACATTCAAAATGTCTTCATTGCTACTGTTTTCAAAACATATCCAAGCATAGGCAAGGGTATTATGTTAATGCAAATTACATTCATAAGATACTTAGGAAATCATGGAAAATTATAATATTATTAAAGGTTTTGAGTTATTCCTCTCCCCCCCCACTATTAAAGAACATTACCTCATTAATGTGTTAATATTTGAAATTCCATTGCATTACCTAATGTATACAAGAACTTGTGGTTAGCCGGCAGCAGGTGCAGATGGTGAAGGTGGGTCCGGGACTATCGGAATGGACTGCTGCCTTCAGAAATGGTGGGGGGATAACAGCAGTGACAAGGTTTCAGAAGAACCTGTGGTAAGAGCACGTGAGCGCAGAATGCTTCATAGGAGGGAACAGCTGAAGCTGCATAGATGACTCGGGAGTAAGGAGGCAATGTAATGGCCCCTCCCTCGGGAATATAAGCCTGGTTGCAAACGATTT
>BHFT01070105.1:0-41286 GCA_004320025.1 Laticauda laticaudata
CCGGCACACTGTATGTATATATATGGAAGATGGCTTGATGTTTTTATGTTTTGTTTGTTTATGTTTATTTTAAAAATCAATTAAAAAAAACAAATACCAGTCAGCTGCCAAGCATCTGAATTCAGATCATGTGATTAGGGAATACTGCAATGGGCATAAGCAATGGTGTGATTCAACTGATATAATAACTGGTTTGGTGAGCACGCTCAGCGTTTGAAAACCGCTCACTTTCAGTTCTAAAACTTACCTTCTACTGCAGTCCCAGTGAGTAAAAGAGCTGAGGTGCGGCACTGTGCCACGCAAATCAGCTGAGCTGCAAAGCATAGAAATATAGGACAGACTAGGGCAGGTGGGCAGGGCCAACTAATTGCCGGAACTATCGGTTCACCCAAATTGGTCGAAACAGGCTGAATCCCAGCCCTGGGCATAATTGTGAAAAATGATAAGTCTGTCAGCTTTGGAAGCCATATTAGCACTAGAAACTTCCACGCTGCCACATTCTTGAGCCTGGGAAAATGGGAGGGGGAATTTCATTGAGCATATGTGGTTAGACATAATAGCATTCTTCTTTAAAGTCAAGATCATGTTATTCCTGCACCTGGCTAAGGAATAGTTGATGGGATGTCTCAAGTTGGGATGGATGGTGATTGGGGCATGTGATAGAATGAGGGGTACAGGGGGTAGATTTGTAATTTTTTACTTATTGAAGGGAAACTTGGAACTTTCAGATTCTGGATTTCCCAGATGTGCCAGTTTACTACCCTAATTAAAGGAAACTTTATGAACATGTCTGTCTCAGAGTTATTTATTGGAGTTAAAGTTTTCTGGAATGCTGACAAAGTCACTGTTTTCAGTGCCGCTCTAACTTTGGTCACTAAATGAACTGTTGTAAGTCGAAGGCTATCTATATGAAAAATAAAGGATGTTTGTTATTAATAGACATTAATTATATTCTATATTTTATACAGAGCCCAAAACATTTCCTCTTCACTCAATGGGGCCAGGTAAGCCAAAACGTTGGACAACCAACGTTGGACAACCAATTCTAGACTTTGCTGGAAATTATCCAACGATAGGTAGACTGATACCTTTCTTATAATTTGTGTCTCTGTTACATTTCTCTTACTGTTGGGAAGCTTTCTAATATTCAGTAGAAATCTGCCTTCATGTATCTTTAATCCATTCTGCATTCTGGTGCAATAGAGAACAAGACATCCCTTCCAATATCTAAAGCAGGGATGGGATTCTACAGGTTCGGACCAGTTTTATAGAATTGGTTGTTACAATTCTGTGAAGTTCAGAGAACTGGCAAATCAAGTCCCTGGCTGGCCCTGCCCCTCCCCACCTGCTCCTCCCCTCCCAACATTGCATGAATGCCCAACATCGCTGACTGCATTGTCCTCCGCCCAGTCACTCCTTAAGGTATTTCTTTTTTTTTCACCTCCTGACAATCAGCTGTTCCAATGATCAGCTGTGCCAATATCCCACTTGCTGTCTTATTGTTTTGCCCAGGAGGCTTCCCTGAGGCCCAGGAGGCAAAAAGGATCACATGGGGGAGGGGGTTACTGCAAAAAAAAGAAGCCATGCCAACCCAGTCTAATGGCCATGCCCACCTGGCCACGCCCACAGAACCAGTTGTTAAAAAATTTGAATCCCACCCGATCTAAAGTATGTTCGCAAATTCACCTTTTAGTCTTGTCTTCTCAAAGCCAGACAATCACCATCTCTTCAATCTCTCACCAGAGAACTTACTTTCTAGCTTCCTGACCATCTCACTATCTTTCTCTATGTCAGTTTCTCTCAATCCTTCTTAAAACGCAGTATCCAGAAGTGGACAGAATATTTATGGTCATTCTCTGGAGACACCTATTTTTCCATTTTTCAAATCTAGAGACTGCATCGGTTCTCCAAAATATCCCAAAGGCAGATTATCAACATTCAGCATATTCATTAGCAAATGATTAGGACTTGGATGGAGAACACCAACGAATCCAAAGACTGGAGACTAAATAGGCAATTTAAAAAAAAAAATCAATGGTATTGCCAAGAAGGTTCCATGAATTGGTCCGTAAAGTCACGAAAGGTTGACTACGATATGGAGAATCTTAATGTTTCATGTGGTTTTTTTTTATTGAGATATTGAATAAATAAAGAAAATCTGCTATTACTCATTATTAGAAAGAAATTGTCATTGCCAGCATTTTCTCGCCTCCAAATTATATGCATTTGGTCTTCCATCTGTCTTCAGAAAATCTGCATAGATCTCTCTCTCTAGGAGGCCATTAAACATCTTTGATTTTATTTGATATGCTTTCATTGACCTCTTTTTAGGACCTCCAATTTTGAGTCTTCAAACAAGCATAGCATAGAAATCAAAGAATGCACAATCAAAATAAAATGCAATCAAAGGAGCTTTCAGAAAGAGCTACTTTATAAACTCTTGACCTGACATTCAATCATTCACAAAATTTGCCTTCTAGACGAAGTTCAGTTGATTAACCTACTGATTCAAATTGCAGCCCTCCATAAATATCTCTCTCTCTCTGTTTACCCATATAGTTCTTCCCAGAAGAAAAATATCCTCATTAGCTACCCCATTGCCGGTATTGGTTACACAGCGACCTTTCCTTTTTAAATGTACCATCTGTATCTATCTATGAAAAAAGGCACATCAAAAAGGGGCAACAAATAAGAAAAGGAAAAAAATAAAGCACCAAGTGGTAAGATGGGTGGCTAATAAAATTTAGTAAATTCATAAATAAATAAATACATAATAAAAATGGATGGATGGAGGTAGGTAGGTACTGTAGATATGGTAGGTAGGTAGGTATGATTGGTAGGTAGGTAAGTAGATAGACAGATGATTGATAGATAAATGATAGATAGATCATAGATAGATAGAAGATAGAGATAGACAGATGATAGATGATAGACAGATGATTGATAGATGATAGATAGATAGAAGAAAGATGGATGGATGGATAATAGAACCAACCAATCAAGCATCCTAGAATCGGTTACGTTTTACAGATTAAAGTAGCTGAATGTACTGAAGTGTTTAAAAAAAACATGAATCATTAAAACCTATGAATACTGATAGCAACATTCAGCAGTACAATATAAATCATAAAATGAGATTTACATGAGAATTACAGTAATTTCTATCCAAGCAATTAAAGACTTCATTACAATAAAAAATAAAAAATCAGAAGCGGTACCACTCTGTAGAAAAGAGTTATAAAAAGTTCTGGAGTTGTTGTCTGTGTTAGATTTTCTTGGGAAATATAGTATGATGGGATTTTTTTTAAAAAAAGAAATTTTTTATGATTGTTTGACCCACTCCCACCCCAGAGTCACTTGTTGAGAAGACAGCCATAAAAACTGACTAAAGAAATAAACAACTTTAGAGAGCGAGGTAAGAGGTAAAATATGAAGCTTTGCAATGAGTTTCCATATTTAGGGGTAATAAAATCTTGCCTGGAACTCAGAGGCTAAGTAGATGTAAATATTATGTCAATGGTTTCTCAATAAACAAAGTTTATAAAGTAGGGCAGGCATAAATAGCTTCCTATTTCATTCTTAACCCAAGCCAGAGCTTTTATGTACAGTACTAGCTCAGTGTTGCTTTCTGTATAAGAAAGAGTGGCAGAATCTGGATGTGGAGTCAAAAGAAGGATCACCTTAGAATCTCTGTGGATCAAGCGGATTAAGTCTATCCCCACCTCTTGAATTCCACTGGTCCTTATCTAGCATCAATTTAGCATTGAGAAGATTCCTGTGCAGAGGCATCATCTTCTTCTTCTTCTTCTTTTAATGACCCTATAATCCCTTGCAGGGTGGAGATTGTGCAACTGAATGGAGCTGAATGTTTACTGGCCTGATGCCCTTCCAGTTGCCAATGCGGAGTTATATTCAGCAGATATATTCTCAATGTGCCCAGAGAGAGAAATATCTACTTCTACTTGGGATCAAGCTCACAGCCTCCTGATTGTGAGGCAAGGGCTCTACCTCTAGGCCACCGTACCACTCTATTCCTTTGCAGAGGCATGATTAGCAATAAATCAGTTTAACTGGACATTCACATGTGGACCTGATCTTTTGCATTGGATGCTTTCAGAATACAAAGGCATCTTTTTGCCAAAATAAAAAAAGTAGGAGTTTGCACTGGGATACTAACTGACATAACTTTTCAACACACCCATTTTTCCTCAAAAATCTACATTTACGCTGCATGAAACTATTCTTTGTATAAGTAGTAATGTTCAGGCTGAATTTCCTTGGAAGCCACTGATATAAATCTGTGCCATTATCTGGGACAAGTTTGAACTGGTCAATCCTGACAAAGTAGAAGTCCTCACAGCTGTGAGCTTGGCCATCTGAGTTCTGGCCTCCAGGAGGTGGCATATGGTTGGGTCTATGCAGTGGTTAATGACTCTTTGAGGCATCCTGGGGTCATGTGATCACCATTTGTGACCTTCCCAGGCAGCTTCTGACAAAAAAAGTCAAAGGAGAAAGCCAGATTCACTTAACAATGACTGCAATTTGCTAAACAACCATGGCAAAAAGATCATAGCATTGGCTGTGACTCACTTAACTTGTCTTGCTTAGCAATGGAAATTCTCGTCCAGACGGCAGTCAAGGATTACCTAAAAAATAATCCCCTTTTTTCTGGTCCCAGACTTTTCTGGTTAGTCAAGGCCTCTTTAGGAAGGGGCCTAAGGTTGTGTCCATGCATTGGTTAATGTCTCCTTCTGGCAGGGGAGTGGTATCATCTGTCTTGAAACCATTCTTGAACCCAACAGCATTGGACAACTTCAAAAACAACAGTCAGATAAGAAGGGCATAAGTTCAGACCAAGAAAATAAATTGAGAAAATGTCACCCATCCCCAATTCTCATAAAGATGAAGTAAGGGAAGAGGAAATGCATGCAGACTTGAAAGGTTCTGTTACTACAATATAAAACACCGAGCTACATAAGCGGTGGCTTATGTAGAAGGAGAAATTCAACCTGGAAATAAGGAGAAACTTTCTGACAGTGAGAACAGTCAACCAATGGAACAGAAGTTGTCCTCAGAAGTTGTGGGAGTGTCATCACTCGAGACCTTCAAGAAGAGATTGGACTGCCATTTATCAGAAATGGTGTAGGGTCTCCTGCTTGGGCAGGGGGTTGGACTAGATGACCTACAAGGTCATCTTGTAGGTCATCACCAACTCTGATTATCTGTTATCTGTTATCTGGAGCAGTGGTTAGAGTGCAGTACTGCAGGCTACTTCTGCTGACTGCCAGCTGCGATTTTCAAAGAGACGATTGTCTTGCTAAAATGATGTTGGTTATTCTCATCTGTCTTCTACTTCATTCTCAAACTGAATATGGTGGGTCAAATACCTTGTGTTGCTCCTTCATCACCTGTTCAATGAGCTCAGATTTCACTGGAGGTTTTGAATACTGGCCTGAAAGAAGTCCATGTCCCAATTTAGCCCTGCAGCAAGGGAGAAGGGGGAGGGGAAGAGAGAGAAAGCATACCAAAAGTTACCCAATAAGCTTTTAAAAGGGAGAAAGGACAGGAAGCAGAAAGTAAGCTTAAATCAGCCATCTGTCAACGGGAAATCTAATCAGGCATTCCCAAGAAGACTACTGTATCCTCAAATCCCAAAGGTTCTTTTCAAAGTGCAACTGGATTTTCTTTTTCTTTCTTTTGAAAATGTTTTGCTTCTTATTCAGGAAGCTGTCAGGATTCCAGCCCTAATTAAATCATTGGACTTCATCACAATACCTGAGTGTCCAAGGGATTGCCCTCTCATCAGTCAGCCTGATGGAGTGGACGTCAACACTGAAAGCAACTTGGGAGAATGTTAAAAAAAAGTGCTTGCTAAAGCAGCACAGACCTGTAAAAAACAGGTAGGGAAACACTGAACCCTGCAGCGGCCATTCCAGGTGGGGGAGAAGATCTACCTCTCCACAAAATATTTGAGGTTAAAACTCCCTAGCAGAAACAGGGGCCAAAGTTTATGGGACCAAAAATGTTCTATGAGTTGACAGAAGCTTCTTCAGTTCGGGCTGAATGGTGGGGAATAGAAGGATTTATATCCTTTGGTCATTAGCACTCTGAAGGTTGGTTGTTAGCTTTCTGAGAATCATTGAGGCCAGTTGAGGATTTATTTGTACTCTCAGAGTCATCTGAATCAGAGAGAAAATAGGTGTGGAACTTTCTTGGTCTGTGGAAGGACTGTCTTGTAGACAACAGATAGATGGTGGCATACCCCTTCTCTACTAAGAGAGGGATGTTCAGTTTTAACATAGATGGCCTCTTTGAGCCCCTCTTTCAAACCAGCAGTCCTCTCTGTCTTCTGGACTTTGCTGCCTTCAAAAGAGTGTCCTTTCTTTTTTCAAATATAGATGCTGAATCTTGCCCTGGTGGATTTGCTTCCAGGTGCAAATCAAGGGGCTGGTTGTCACCTTTAAAGCCCTTTATGGCTTGGGACTGACTTATTATTATTTTTATTTATTTATTTTATCAAGCGATTATAAGATAACAGGTATAAGTATAAACATAGTTATGAATACATGAAATGGATACATATAAGAAAAATAAGAATCAATAGGGCAGGGATGGCAGACACGTTGGTGCGCTTATGCATGCTTCCTCTTCAGAAAGGAGTGAGGTCAATAGTAGACAGTCTAAGGTTAAAGTTTTTGGGGTTTGGGGAAGAAACCACAGAGTCAGGTAGAGTATTTCAGACATTGACCACTCTGTTGCTGAAGTCGTATTTCCTGCAATCAAGTTTGGTGCGATTAACCTTGAGCTTGTATCTGTTGTTTGCTCTGGTGTTGTTATGGTTGAAGCTGAAGTATTCATTGACAGGTAGGACATTGAAATGTATGATTTTATGTACTATACTTAGATCGGCCTGAAGGCGGCATAGTTCTAGGTTTTCTAGGTCTAGAATTTTGAGTCTGGCGGCATAAGGTATTCTGCAACGAGTAGAGGAGTGGAGAACTCTTCTTGTGAAATATCTGAGGGACCGTCTCTTCCCGGTTACATCCCCTTGACCCACTTGAATGGGGAGGAAAGGAATGTTGCAAGGCCCACCTCCTAAGGAGCTACATCTGGCGGGACCCAGAAGAAGGGCCTTCTCCATGGTGGCTCCTTCCCTTTGGAAATATCATCTCTGCAGAGATTAGACTGGCCCCCAATTTTACACTCTTTTGCAAAACCTTGAAGACCTGGTTTTGCCAACAGGACTGGGGAACCCAGAGTAGGATGGAACCCATGCAATTTGCTTAATGACCAAGGTGACTCACTTTATGCCATTAAAATCAAGTCTGGTCATGTGACAGGCTGCTTAACAACCATGTGACTTATAGTCCTTGATTTACAATCATTTGCTTAGGGACCATTTGTAGTTACAACAGCCCTGAAAAAAAGTGACTTGTGGATATGAGAGGTTATATTTAGCAGGTTCTGACCAGCTCTGGAGAACCAGTAGTGGGAATTTTGAGTAGTTCAAAGAACCAGCAAATACCACCTCTCACTGGAGATTTTACAGTATCCTTCCCCTGCAACACCCACCAAACCATGCCAACAGAACTGGTAGTAAAAAAATTTGAATCCCACCACTCGTTACGACAGGATGTCTTATCTTCCTATCAAGACAAAATTCAGTAGTTCAACAACCATGACCTGGATGACTGAGAATCTCCATCAAATAAGTTTTATTTCATATCCTATAAAGCAGGGGTCCCCAACTCCCGCCCCCCAGTCTGTGATCTGGTACCAGACCACCACCTGTTGGGAACTGAGCCATGCAAGAGGCAGGCAAGCATGCACGCACATGAAGCTGCATTTGTGCAAGTGGCACATGCACACAAAAACATCCCCTCTCTTCCCCACCCAACCCCCAGCCACTGGTCCACATTGTGAGAAAAGTTGGGTACCGCTGCTAAAAAGTAATCAGCCACTTACATCTGAGTATTAAAATCTTGTGTTGGGTCCAAAGAAGAGTAGTCAAATATCCTTGGAAGATTTCCCACATACCTAATGTATGGGAAAAAGAGAAAATATTGAGAAATTACAAATATTAACAAGTTTCACTTGTGAAAAGCAGATGTTTTGGAATCCCATAATAATGCATACAAGGTTGTCTTCTTTTGCAGATGGGCACAAACTTTGACACAGGACAATACAGACTTTAGGTTACATTTGCTGTCTTCAAAAGAGTGGCCTTTGTTTTTCAAATATGTGCATGATTCTTTATGTGCATGACTGCATTCCCACTCATTGCTAGTAATACTATTACTAAATTTGCAGATGATACAACAGTGGTGGGACTCATCTCTGGGGGGGATGAGTCTGCCTTCTAAGATGAGGTGGACCAGTTGCTTTTGTGGTGTGGAGACAATAACTTGGTCCTCAACACCAATAAGACCAAGGAGCTTATAGTGGACTATAGAATGAACAGATCAGACATCCAGCCCTTACTTATCAATGGAGACTGAGTGGAGCAAGTGGCCAGCTTTAAGTTTCTGGGTGTTACCCTAAAAGAGGACCTGACCTGGGGTACTCACATTGCAGCCCTGGTCAAAAGGGCCCAGCAGAGATTATACCACCTGAGACTTCTCAGAAAACAACAACTGAATGAAAAGCTGCTGGTGACCTTCTACTGCTGTACCATAGAGAGTATTTTAACTTATTGCACCTCTGTATGGTTTGCCAATTGCACTGTGGAATATAGAACAGCACTCCAGAGGGTTAACCTCATTGCCCAGAAGATCTTGGGTTGCCCTTTCCGTTCTTTGGAAGAGCTTTGTAGCTCCTGCCGCCTTAAGAAAGTTCAAAACACCCTTTTTTTGAACTATTACCATCTGGCAGATGGTACAGGATAATAAAAACAAGGACAAATAGGCTGAAAAACAGCTTTTACCTCAGGGCAATAGCTCTGTTGAATTCTACTGTATAGTGCAGTGTTGGTACGGTGTCAGGGATTTTCAATTCAACGTGTGAATGATGTGTGTTTGTGTTTATTTTCATGGTCATGATGTGCACTGAAGATGGTGTTTGATTCCATTGTTCGAGGTGCAATGACAATAAAGTAAATGAAAATAAATTAAGCCCTCCCTGCTCCCATTCATCACCCTTGTACTACAATAGCAGAAAGACTCTATTGCAGTCATTATTTTATACTTCTGTCTAAAGGAGAATTAATTTCACTGGCAAAATATTTGTGGCCCAATAATTTTTGAGACTCAGTGTTTTCATGGTTTTCATGGTTTGGTTTTATAATAAATATAAGCACTATCATATTATTATATATTATATAATAATATAAGCACTATCAGATCAGTACCAAACTATATGAAGTTCCGTATAATATTTCAGCTCTTTGTAAAATCCATGTCAAGCTGGTATTCTATTGATGTTTTGATAATCTTCAGCTAGCACAGGGCTGAGCAACTATGGCAACTTTATGACCTGTGGACTTCAACTCCCAGAATTCCTGGGCAGTCGTGCTACTGTATATCTATAGAGCTGACAAGAAAAATCACAGATTTTGTCCATCTTGCCTCCAGGATTAGGTTAAATTGAGGGTGCTTTTACTCTTGTTGGAATAGATGCAACTGATCTTCACAAGAGACCACCCAAAATATGAAAATAACAAGGTAATTAATACAACTTTGTCCAGAGACAGCAATATTCATCCAAAATTCCTAGTTGATGGCAACCTCCTGTTTCATGTATTCTGTTATGTGTAAATAGCAGAAATAGTATTTCTTAAAAAGATGCAGAATTAAAGGCCAATTGTCACCAAAGAATTAGCCTCTCATATTGCCAAGTTTGCCATCACACAGACAAATAACGATGCTGAAAGGAAGAATGCCAACTATTGGTCTCCAAATCTTAAAAAGATTTAGAAAAAGCCTAACTTTTAACACAATTAAATACAACCATCCTCCACAGGCAAAGACATTGTCTACTTCCATCACATTATAGGTAATCCTTGACTTACAACAGTTCATTTAGTGCAGGGGTGTCAAACTTGATTTCATTGAGAGCTACATCAGGGTTGTGTTTGACCTCGGGGGGGCATGGCCAGGGGTCATGGCCAGCTCAATGTCACTAGGATCGGGGGCATCTGTCGTGGCCCGAGCACTGACAGTGAAAACAGGCTTCCAAGCTCCGTTTTCGGCTAAGATGGCCTCCTGCAATCTTCTGCCATGGCCCTCCCAAGCTCCATTTTCGCTGGCAGAGGCACCAAGGGCCGGTACTTCACTGTTCCCAGGGTGTCCCCATGGGCCAGATCTAAGCATCCCATAGGCCAGATCCGAACCGTGGGCCTTGAGTTTGAGGTTTAGTGACTGTTCAAAGATACAACTGTTTTTCACACTTATGACTGTTGCAGCATCCCCATGGTCCTGTGATGAAAATTCAGATGCTTGGCAACTGACTCCTATTCAGGGGTGGGATTCTACCAGTTGGGACCAGTTCGGGAGTACCAGATGTTAAAGTTACATCTGGTTTGCCAAACCGGTATTTCAACCGACTGGCTGGCCCCTCCCCTCCCTCCCCTCCCTGGAATCTCCATGCAGCCCATTTTCGATGGAGATAACTGCAGGATGTGCGTGGAGGCTCTGGGAGGGGGAAAAACAGGCCTTCTGGAAGTCCAGAAACAGGCTTATTTCTGGCTTCCAGAGGGCCACCAGACCCGGGGGAGGCTATTTTCGCCCTCCCAAAGGTCCAGGGGAAGCCTCCAGACCCTTGGGAGGGTGAAAGCTGTCCCTCCCGGAAGTACCGGAAGTTTGGAAATGGGCCTATTTCTGCCTTCTGGCCCTCCAGAACCTAGGGGAAGCTGTTTTTTTCTCTCCCAGAGGCTGGGGGAAGCCTCCAGACCTTTGAGAGGGCAAAAATGGCCTCCCCCAGGCTCTGGAAGCCCACCGGAAGCCTGATAGAACACCGGAAGTTCTGGTAGGCCACGCCCACCATGGCCATGCCCACACAGCAACCGGGCAGCAAACCAGTTGCTGGAATGTTTGAATCCCACCCCTGCTCGTATTTATGATGGCTGCAGTGTCCCAGGGACATGTGATCCTCTCTTGTGACCTTCTGACACATAAAGTCAATGGGGAAGCCAGGTACATTTAACAATCATTATTAACTTAGCACTGCCATGATTCACTAAAGAACTGTAGCAAAATTTGGGTTGAAAAATGGGGCAAAACTCAACCGTCTCGCTTAGCAATGGAAAATTGGGACTCAATTATGATCGTAAGTCAAAGACTACCTGTGTATATGGTTCCACCAGCTATGTGGCCTTTTCCCAAAAGTGCCATCATCAATCTGCTTGTTTCTGTTCTGTTAAAATTTGACTTTTTATGAAACTCCTGGAAACGACTTACGCCCTCTGAAATTCAGGAATACTGAAAATGGCTTGCAATATGCTACTGATGTAGCAGCTGTTCCCCATGTTTTTCATGCCGGTATATCCAGGGCCATACATTGGTTTCAGCTTCGTGCCTGATTCTTGGATGACTTCCCATTCAGAGACATGAGGTTTTATGTCATTATCTCTCAGGCCATTCTCTGTCTGAAAGCAATAACAATCATCATCATAACAGTTCCTAGGTCCTTGGTTCGGACTTGAGCTGTTGAGCTACCATCCAGCCCCAAAACCTGTGAATATCACTAAAGATTTAATAATAATAATAATAATAATAATAATGCTGATGATGATGATAACAAATAATAACAATAACAAGGGAGGGGGAGGAGAATGTAGAGGGGGGGAGGAGGAGGGCGAGGAGAAGAAGAAGAGAAGAGAGAAGAGGAAGGAGGAGGAGGAGGAGGAAGGGAAGGAAGAAGAAGAAGAAAGAAGAAGAATGAAGAAGAAAGGAAGAGAAGAAGAAGCAAGAAGAAGAAGAAGAAGAAGAAGAGAGGAAGAGGAGGAGGAGGAGGAGGAGGGAGGAGGAGGAGGAGGAGGAGGAGGAGGAGGAGGGAGGAGGAGGAGGAGGAGGGAGGGGGAGGGAGAGGGAGAAGAAGAAGAAGAAGAAAGAAAGAAGAAGAAGAAGAAGAAGAAGAAGAAGAAGAAGAAGAAGAAGAAGAAGAAGAAGAAGAAGCTTTTTACCAACTTACAAAGTCTGGATATTTAACACCCATTCATCCCCCCAAAAAAACATCTCTCAACATAAAAGGACCTTATTTTAAAATTGCTAGGACATACTTTATATGTGACTATGTCTCCACCTGCTGAATTATCCAAGTAATTGTAATCAATACATGGATCCCACAGTTAAGTACCATTTTCAGTCAATCTTACAGCATTTTATTTATGTTTTTTAAGACTTTGTATAGTTTTTATCTTTTTAAGATGGCAAGCGGCCCAGAGCTACCCTGTGGTGAGATGGGCAGCTAATAAATTTTATAAATAAATACATTTTATAGCTTTGTACATAAAAATTTTCCTTACATCCTTACATTACAAAAATTTACAAGTACTGCGGCAAACATTCATCTGCCACAGCCTTTCTCAACTTTGCCATCTTTAAGGCATGTGGACTTCAACTCCCAGAATTCCCGAGCTAACCATGCTGGCTGGGAGAATTTGGGAATTGAAGTCTACACGTCTTAAAGTTGCCATGGTTGAGAAATACTGATCTACAACATATAGTAAAACTCTGTAAATATAACTACTTCCAATGTCACTGTCATGGAGAATCAATGTGGATGCTAAGTCAAGATTCAGAAATTTGAGTTTCAAATTTCCTTTGGATTTAGATTCTTGATTTTAGATTTGTCTTGAAAATAAAATCTCTTTCAAGGACAAATGGTTTTGAAATTCAGAGCCATACCTCAGAAAGCTATTAAAGAAAAAACAGTCTTGTAAGTTCCTACTGTACAGTTTACTTTAGCTGGTTGTTTTAAAGAAAGATAAAGTATGTTCTGAATTCTAGATTAGAAACATTCTTTTGAACAGAGGGTCTCCAACCTTGGCAACTTTATGATTTGTGGACTTCAATTCCCAGAATTCCTCAGCTGGCATGGAAGGAATTCTGGGAGTTGGACTCCATAAGTCACAAAGTTGCCAAGATTGGAGGCTTCTGCTTTAGATTAGAACAGAGGTTCCCAAACTTGGCAACTTTATGATTTGTGGACTTCAATTCCCAGAATTCCTCAGCCAGCATGGAAGGAATTCTGGGAGTTGAAGTCCACAAGTCTTAAAGTTGCCAAGTTTGGGGACCTTTGGATTAGAACATAGAATAATAGGGTTGAGACCTTTTTGGACCCCATCATTCTATTAGCTCCTGAGTGTGAATGAGATCAACTAATTTAGCTGTTACAGGAGTGATTTTGTCACTACTTATCTTCATATATATTAGATAAGTTCAAGCAAGGATCTTACTATAAAAATCAATTTATGTTTAGTAGACAGATCACTCCCCATGTCTTTTTCTTAGACACATAACATTTCTTTTTCTTTTTTAAATTTTTTTCAGATATATTTCAATAGAAGAGTCTAAACTGAAAAAAATGGAGAAAAAGGAAGAGAAACAAAAGAAGTCATGTTGGTGCAGTTGTTAGAATGGAGTATTGCAGGTTAACTCTTCCCAATGCCAGAGTTCGATCCTGACCATCTCAAGGTTGATTCAACCTTCTATCCTTCTGAGATTGGCAAAAGGAAGACTCAGATTGTTGAGGGCAATATGCTGACTCTATAAACCACTGAGAGAGGGCTGTAAAGCACTGTGAAGCAATATAATCTAAGTCCTGTTGTTATTTATCATTGACATTTTGTTTTCCTGAGGTAATTATCACATTCGTGTGTTATGATAACCAAGTGTTTAGGACAGCATCTTCATAAAAAGCGAGTCACTTACCACATGCATTTGGAGCATGTCAATTCCAAAATGAGCTAAGTGTTTGGCAATATGAGGATCCAAAACAGCTTCTTCTTCCTCAAAGGAATAGACATCTGCAAAAATAAGAAAAAGCGATAATTCACCAAATGTAACTTATCAATAGCATTTGACATTCCATGCTCTCCATATCAAGGAGATAGAATATACAGATAAAAAAATGTTCTAACAGAAATTCTCCACTTACTATGGAAGGAGAAGCAACAAGATTCTCAGCCAAGTTTCAACAAATCATAATGAGCCGAGGTGGCGCAGTGGTTAGAGTACTGAACTGCAGGCTACTTCTGCTGACGGCTGGCTGCCTGCAATTTGGCAATTCAAATCTCACCAGGCTCAGAGTTGACCCATCCTTCCATCCTTCAGAGGTGGGTAAAATGAGAACAACCCAGATTGCTAGGGGCAATGTGCTGGCTCTGTAAACCACTTAATGAGGGCTGGAAAGTATTGTGAAGTGGTATATAAGTCTAAATGCTATTGCGATAAACAGTGTGCAACAGTGGTTAAGCTACAGGATAAGGACCTGGCCAATTCAGGATCAAGCACACATTTCTTCATCCAAGCTCATGGGATAACTTTGGACCAGTGGTTATACCAGCTCAACTCATCCAAAGAGACTTGACATTAGGGAAGAATTCGGGGGGAAATGTATACAGGTAATCCTCAACTTAGAACCACAATGGAGCCCAAAATTTCCATTGCTAAGCAAGACAGTTGTTAAGTGAATCACTACAGCAGCAGTTAAATTAGTAAAACAGTTGTTAAGTGAATCTGGCTTCCCCATTGACTTTGCTTGTCACAAGGTCACAAAAGGGGACCATGTGACCCCTAGAGACACTGCAACCGTCATAAATATGAATGAATTGCCAAGCATTTGAGTTTTGATCATGTGACCATGGAGATGCTGCAACAATTGTAAGTGTGCAAATGGTCATAAGTCACTTTTTGTTACTTGAAACACTTACTAAATGACTGGTTATAAGTCCAGGACTATCTGTATGCTATATTGAGTTCCAAGAGAAAAGGGGAGAGGGGGGATATACTGTAGATCTAATTGTCACCTTCAAGACTCCTTTCTTTCCCTATCTTTTTGGCTGCCATAGTAACAGGGGGAGGGTGAATCAATTGGGTTTTGTGAGGTAGGAGGTGTGCTGGAGGCTTTCGAGAATGAACTATATAACTTGGGGAAAACTTTATTGTTTATGCTTTCTTGCTTGCTTACTATGCAACTGCAGCTCTTTATCAAACTAGGCCAAGGTCAACAGCCAGATGTCTGCATCACCACCTGAAGAAGCCTCACATGACATTATACACATCTTCGATTGGATGGACCGTTTGAATTATTGGGGTGAGAACGTTGGCATCACTTTGTATATGTGATTTCTGCATGTAAATTCTCAGATCTATAATTCCTTTGATGTACCACTTGATTTCCAGTAAAAGTCCTTTTCTCTACAACAATGAAGTCTAAGGGTGTCTTTCTTGGATTTTGAATGGAGCACCATCTGACACAAATTATATAAATAGTCATGCATTTCATATTTTTTTTTTTTTTTCATTCATTCAGGCCAGAGACAATGAGTTAATTGTAATTGAACCCATCTGGAAATACAAGACTGGCAAAGAATGATTCTAGCCACTGGAACTAACTTCAGTCAAGCTAACTAAGGAGCAGAGGTCTTAATGTCCCTTCTTTACATTTGTTTAATCTTTTTATGTTGTAAATCACCTTAAATTAAACTGGCACCTGTTGGCTTTACGTCAGTGGTGGGATTAAAAATTTTTTACTACCAGCTCTGTGGGTGTTGCTTAGTGGGTATGGTTTGGTGGGTGTGGCTTGGTGGGAGTGGCAGGGGAAGGTTACTGCAAAATTCTATTCCCTCCCCACCCTACTAACCTGCTTTCCAGCTCCGTTCTCCTGAGCAAAACAACAAAAGAAGACCCAGCCAATCAGCTGGGACTCAGGAGGCGGAGAATAGATGGGGGTAAGGCCAGTCAGAGATGGTATTTGCCAGTTCTCCTCCAAACTACTCAAAATTTCCACTACCTGTTCTCCAGAACTGTTCAGAACCTGTTGAATACCACCTCTGCTTTATATCTGTTTTTCTCTCAGAACAAGTGATAGAATCTGGCTAGTGTGGATTTTTTCTCTTTCTTGGGTTCTTAATACTTGTAAATGATCAAACAGAAAATGTTCTTGCTGTAGGGATAAAGACTAAACTACAACTGACAATATTGACAGGAAGACCAAATACAGCAATAACAAATATGTCCTCATCTGCTCATCATGAAGATACACTCAATGACAAATAGTTCATGATTCTCATTAGGATATTTTTCCGGCAACAACCATAATGTTGCAAACAGCAGATCTCAGCAAATCAATCAAAGGTAGAATGGACCAGGGTTTTTTTTAGATCTCCTGTGACTTTTTAAATGTTTTTGCTTCATTGCTAAATTCCCCTTAAGCTGAATAGCAGAACATAAAATATCTGATCAGCGATAGCATTTTGAATTTGAACCCTTCTATGTATTTGAATCCTTCTATGTCTATATTTACTTGTTTGAGCTGTTGTGCTGGAGGAAAAGTCTCCTGCATATTTCTTGGACAGCAAAAGTGAGTAAGAAGCAAGTACTCCATGGAGCACATAACACCAAACATGTCACTAGAAGGTAAAATCACAAAATTGCATCTCACTTATTTTGGCCACATCATGAGGGAGGAATTCACTGGAGAAAGCAATTATGTTTGGAAGAGTCATTGGTAGAAGGAAAACCAAAACCAGGCTGTCAAAAATATGATGACCGGACACCACCAAAGCTGATACTAGGCAGAGCATAGAATAACCTCATAAAAATAGTGCAAGATCAGAAGCTGTGGAGATGTGGCCCATAGAATCACCAAAAGTCAGACATGACTGAATGGATAACATCATTGTCATCATGTATTGTGAAAGAGGGCTGTGAAAATATCTACAGACCCCTCTCATCCTGGACATAAGCTGTTTCAACTTCTTCCCTCAAAATGATGCCATAGAGCACTGCACGCTAAAACAACGAGACCAAGGACAGTTTTCCACTCTGCTAAACAACTAATTCCCATAACACTGTCAAATTCCCTATAGGGCTGTATTACTATTATCCTTCTCATCTCTCCTATTACCTACTTCCTTGTCCTCTTATGACTACAGTATAACTTTGTTGCTTATATCTTACAAATTTATTTAGTTCCCTAGCATGATTTATGCTGATTGCTTATTTTGTATCTTACGACCATCAGTAAGTGTTTCTGAAGAATATATTTTATGACAATAACAATGTCTCTTATGATGATAATGTAATCTTATGATGATAATGACTTGTTGCTTGTACCAGTATGTACATTGAGAGCTTATGCACTCGAGACAAATTCCTTGTGTGTCAAATCACACTTAGCCAATAAAGAATTCTATTCTATTCTATTCTATTCTATTCTATTCTATTCTATTCCTTTTCCTATTATATTCCTATTCCTATTCCTATTCCTATTCCTTTTCTATTCCTATTCCTATTCCTTTTCTATTTCTATTCTATTCCTATTCTATTCCTATTCTTATTTTATTCCTATTCTTATTCTATTCCTATTTTTATTCTATTCCTATTCTTATTCTATTCCTATTCTATTCCTATACCTATTCTATTCCTATTCATATTCTACAATTCAGAAAATACATTACTTGGCATTGTGGGGGGGAAACCCTCTACTTATTCTTCGGCCAAGCATTTATCAAGCCCAGCATTCTCCCTCCCTATGTCCACCTAAAATGATGCCGTTGGCATTTATAGATACTTCACATGGCCTTTTGCTGGCATTCCAATTTAAGAAAGCCTCTGTTTCACACTGCGAGTTATTGTTCCCTTCTATAAACATAAGTTCAGAGAGGCCTCATGCTTTTTCAGTGAAGTCACGATGTAGCATGACACCCAGTCAACTTTTCTGCCTTAGTGTGGCTCTAAATGGACCATGTGTGGCTATTTTTAAGAGTGACCAATGGCTGGCAAGTGAGAAGCGACAAAGAATTACCCCCAGCAGAACACCATCATAGAACCAAAAACCCTAATATAGCAACACTGCAAAAAAAAAATTCTCTATTGAAGTGCCACTGAGGTCAGATTGTTGTCTTGGACTTCATCTAATCCAACGCTTCTCAACCTTGACAACTTTAAATGTCTGAATTTCAATGATTAGAATTCCCCAGGCAGCAAGATGGCTGGGGAATTCTGGGATTTGAAGTCTTAAAAGTTGCTAAGGTTGAAAGAGACCAGTTTGAACACAAGTCTTCGTTCAGCTACAAAGCTTTACTGGAAGACCTTGGATTTGGTGCTGTCTGGGCTTAACCTGGGGGACGTGATGGCTCAGTGCTTAAAGACACTGAGTTTGTTGACAGTCCAGGTTTGAGACCCGAGTGCCACGTGATGGGTTGAGTTCCTGCTACTGCTCCAGTTCCTGCACTCTAGCAGTTCGTTCGAAAGCAAGTACCTAAATAGGTACTATTTCAGTGGGGAGGTAACAGCATTCCACGTGTCTCAGCATATAGTCATACTGGCCAGATGACCATGCAAATGTCTTTGAACAATGCTGGGTCCCTCAGTTAAGAAACAGAGGTGAACATAATCTTCTCGAGTCAGACTTGACTTCTACATTTATCTTTTGGCTTAACCTACCTAACAGGGCTTCTCTGGAAAAGGAAAAAAGATATTCTGGTTCTGAACTCTTTTTAAGGAAGAGCCCAAGAAAATTTAATGAAATATAATTTACATATGTTTATCTTTCAAAAATACATTTTAATTCATCAATATACCACAGCTCAGTTTTAAGACTTTGAGTTTAAAAAACTGTACGTTCTTGAAGTAGGCAGTAAAGGAAGTCGAAGAAAGTGTCAGGCTATCAAAGAAACTACACAGTGACTCTTCATTCCTTAAAACATCCCTTAAAATATACTACATAACTCCTTAAAATATACTACACAAAATATAACATGAGTATTAAAATGTACCCGATATTGTCACATCAGTTTTGAAAGATTGGGGTTTTATTGTTTTTTTTTTGTTTTTCGCATCGAATTAATAATGTATCACGTGGTATCTGGCCATGAGTGATAGCACCAGGGCAATGTTCCATGTGGTGTCTGGCCACGAGCAGACACAAGCGGCCACAGAAGAAGTCAGACAGTGGCGCAAAAGGTGTCGGGGCATTGGAGGCCTGGATGCAGTGGTCATAAGGTAAACTGGTGCAGGGCATGTGGGGCAGCTACCCATCCTAGCATGATTTTTATGCATGTACCTCACCCCACTTCATGCAACCAGATGGTGAGACAGAGTGGGCAGGGTCTTAACTAGGCCTTATTTTTGGACAGGGCTTATATTAGGCATCCATGTAAAAATGTAGCTAGGGCTTAATTTCAGGATAGGTTTTGTTTGATGTACTGTTTTCAAACACTGTGCATGCTCACCAAACTGGTTATTATACCGGTTGACTTTGTGTAATTTAATTTTTCAATTAATTTAATTTAATTTTTAAAATTCTAATCTGGGATTTCCTGCTTTTTCCAGGTAAGTCCAGATCTAGCAAATCCACTAAGAACTATGTGTCCATGGAAGCTCTCAGTCATCCAAGTCATGGTTGTCCCAAAATAGTTGCCTTTTTCAAAAGGCAACTGGAGTTGCTTTGTTTTTCTCGGAAGATGTTTCGCTTCTCATCCAAGAAGCTTCCACAGAACTGAAGAAGCTTCTTGGATGAGAAGCAAAACATCTTCAAGGGAAAACAAAGTCCAGCTGCCTTTTGAAAAAGCACTTTTGGGACACCTCAATGGTGCTCGTGAAAAACAAAATACAGAGATCGAAAGGTTTGCTGATGGTTATCAACACAGAGATCACCATCACACACAGATGGTCAAGCTTTCACTCACCTGCACCATCGGGTGTAATCGTTCCAAGCTTCACTGCTAAGGGATAACCCATCTCCTTGAAATGTTCAAGGGCATGTCCGTTTCCCCCGCTGCCATCAAAGAACCATTTGCCACAAAGTATGGATCCGTCAGTGAGGTTTAGCCAAAGGTTCTCCCGTAAGTCACACTTGGAGCACTTCCAGCCACTGAAAAACAAATTGCCAGAGTCAAGCAACCACCATGATGCTGCCTCTAGCGCTAGAGCAGGGGTCCTCAAACTTGGCATTTTTAAGACTTGTGGACTTTAACTCCCAAAATTCCTCAGCCAGCTATGCTGCCTGAAGAATTCTGGGAGTTGAAGTCCACAAAGTCTTAAAGTTGCCAAGTTTGGAGACCTCTGCTTTAGAGCAACCAGGGATTGGATTAGCAAAAGATCGCCTCGTTTTTCTATGATTTTAAGGAATCCATCCCACCAATCTTTCAAAACTGTAGTTCTCCAATATAAGTTACTTATATATGTTGCAAGATATGAATTAAGGACTACTTGTAATTAATTTATTTAGGATTGCTCCTTTTATACTAAACACAATTTGTCTACTTAAGGAAACAGAAATATATTTTGCACCTCAGCCATCATGGATCAGAATCCCAAAGTAAAGAAACAAAATCAGAATAAGAGTTATCACCCAGTGGTGAGGTTCAAAAAGTTTACTACTGGTTTTGTGGGCATGGCTTGGTGGGTGTGGCTTGGCCTGGCTTGGCTTGGCTTGGTTTGGCTTGGTGGGCATGGCTCAGTGGGCGTGGCAGAGGAAGGATATTGTAAAATCCCCATTCCCTCCCCACCCCAGTAACCTGCTTTCCAGCTCCGTTCTCCTGTGCAAGGCAACAAAAGAAGACCCAGTTGATCAGCTAGAACTCAGGAGGCAGAGAATAGATGGGGGCCAGTCAGAAGGGGTATTGCCAGTTCTCCAAACTACTCAAAATTTCCGCTATCGGCTCTCCAGAACTGGTCAGAACCTGCTGAGGACCACCTCTGTTATCATCCCTCTCCCAATCCCATCATCAATTCAGAAAGTTCTGAACTGACATCTATGCCAGGAGTCCCTTAGAATATCACCAGAACAGCTTCCTTTTCATTACTGCTAGACTATCCGCACCCCGCTGGGTCATTTCAGAGATATTTCTTTACTTGAAACATAAACATCTCTCCCTTTCCTTCCTTCCTTCCTTCCTTCCTTCCTTCCTTCCTTCCTTCCTTCCTTCCTTCCTTCCTTCAATAATCACCTTGGTGGAATCCTGACCCCATTGTCCATTTGCACCAGAGTGTTGGCATGTTTGGAAATTTGCAGCTCTTCTTCCCACGAGTCTGGGTCCTGCTTTCTGTAGGGAGATTTCGAGCTCAGGACTGCATCACAAGCTATTGTCACCTGGAGTGGAGGGAAGATTCAGCTGAACATCAAAGGAAGCAGAACGATCAATTGGTTTGTCCTTTCCTGTCCTGTCCTTTTTTTTTTTTTTTTTNGTCTTTTTTTTTTTTTTTTGCTGGATTGTAACTAAGAACACTAACAATAATAAAAATTTCAGGTAGTCCTCTAGAGCAAGGGTCTCCAACTTTGGCAGCTTTAAGACTGATGGACTTCAATTCCCAGAATTCTAGAAGTTGAAGTCCACCAGTCTTAAAGTTGCCATATGTTGTCTTCTCCATCTTTAATTTATTTTGCTTTAAACTACTTTCATTGATTCTTTGACTTCAAAAGTTGCCACGGTTGGAGACCCTTACTCTGGAGCACTCATTGTTATCTTCACATAATCCCAGTAATCCTTTCAATTGTTGTACAGTATAAATTGCTCCAACTGCATACAGAAACTGCAAATTAATAGTGGAATTGTGGTTGAGAAACATTGATTTGCTTAAAGTTATCTAGTGAATTCAAAAGAGAGATATGAATTGACATCAGTGAATCTGTCATTCACAATACACACAGTTAGCCAGTTAATTTAGAGCAGTGTTTCTCAACCCTTGGCAACTTGAAGATGTATGGACTTCAACTCCCAGAATTCCCCAGCCAGTGTGTTGGCTGAAGAATTCTGGGAGTTGAAGCCCATGCATTTTCAAGTTGCCAAGGTTGAGAAACACTCCTTTAAAGGGTGAAAAAGATGAAACACAATTTGCAAGGATTTCTGAACATCTGCCTAAATATGAGGACCAATAAAATGTTGCTACCTTTCTCTTTCTCTGTTGAAATGACAGAAACCAGAGATGCAACAGAACAGAAACTATGGGTGGTTTCATACAAAATTTGGTTGAGTTCATGAAAATAAATCCTTGCGCTCTCAAGGATACTCTCTAGACATCTTAATCTGTAAGCATTTGCACAGTGTCTTATTTACCTTTGAGGCTAACTAGGAAATCTTAGAGCTAGCAACATAAACACATACAGGACTTGGTACCCAAGTTTCTGCAGAAGCACTTTCTTCTGTGCAGATTAGACCATCCATCCAGTATGTCTTTCCCAGAAGAATCTTGGGTGAAGTAACAGAAATGGAGGCCAGGAGGTGCTATTTCTCAGTTTCTACTCTGTCACTGTAGAATACAAGTAGTCCTTGACTTATGACCACAATTGAGCCCATAATTTCGGTTGCTAAGCAAGACCCATTGTTAAGTGAGTTTTGCCCCATTTTATGACCTTTCATGCCACAGTTGTTAAGTGAATCAGTTCAGTTGTTAAGTTTTTAACAACTGTCATAAATATGAATTTTGGTCATGTGAACATGAGGATGCTGCAACAGCCATAAATATAGGGGGGAAGTCATAAGTCATTTTTTTCAGTGCCATTGTAACTTTGAATGGTCACTAAACAAATTGTTCCAAGTTGAGGACTACCTGCACTTTCCAGGTAGTCCAGTTAAGATCCTTTCTGATCTTCTGGGAACTATTGGAGAAAACATTCCACGGAGCATTTGGTGGAATATGTTGTCCTCCCCATCTTTAATTTATTTTGCTTTAAACTACTTTCATTGATTCTTTGTCTTTTATTTATTTCTCATCATTGCTATTTATATTATTTATCCTGGTATTGTTGCCACTCTAATTAGTTATTGTTTTAATTGTAATTATATTCATTATGGACATTGCTGATAATCAGTTTTTCATCCATTCTGGTTTGTATTAATAAAATGGTTTGCAGATAGAATAAATAGATGTCATTTAAAAAAAAGAAAGATTCCAGTATCTTTGGCCATCTTTGCATGACATTATGCATCTTTGGCAAGTATAATAATTTGTGTTGGCAGTATCAAGTCTATACAAGTTTTCTTGTATGTTGAATGAAGCAATTGACTTCCTTAAATTCACAAAACCAATGTCAATCCTCCCCCGCCCCTTTTTTGGCTACCTCATTCTTTCATTCACTCACCAGTGCTGGTAGTTCTTCTATATTGGGTAAAGGAATTTCGTAGTGGTCTGGAAATATGATAAGTTTAGCTTCATCCTCATATTCATAATCATCATTATTTAAATCAAGATTAGATTCAAGATCTGTCAACAGAGAGAAAAAGACAGAACGTTATTGGAAAGAGAGAGAAAAAATACATTAATTAGATTAAGGCTGCTCAAGGAGATATGTCTTTCGTCCTGTAAAGAATTGCTAATGACATGTGCTTACAGCTGAAATACTTATAGGCACGGAGGTTACACACCCGAAGTCATCTGCAGCAAATATCACATGCCCAGATCCTTCTAAAAGCATCTCATCCGAGCCTTACCTGTGTTTAGCTCTGGCCTCACAACATCCTGCTCAGAGATGGGATTCAAAAATTTTAACAACTGGTTCTGTGAGTGTGGCTAGTTGGGCATGGCTAAGTGACTGGGTGGGCATGGCTTCTTTTTTTGCAGCCCCTCCATTTTTTTGCATCCTCGGCCTCAGGGAAGCCTCCTGGGGGTTATTTTTGCTCCCAGAAGGCTTTCCTGGGGCCCAGGAAGGCAAAAAATGGAGCGCAGGGGCGGCACGCAGCACCCCCACCCCTTTTTACTCCTGGGCCTCAGGGAAGCCTCCTGAGCAAAGCAGTAAGACAGCGAGGAGTATCCCGACAAAGAACAGAACAGAACAGCTGATCATTGGGATGGGGGGGGGGAAGAAATACTTTAAAGAGTGACTGGGCAGGGGAGAATGCAATTACCGATGTCAGGCATGTACCCGATGTCACACATGCACGATAAAGACTGAATGGGCGGGGAAGGGAGGGGAGGAGCGGGCGGAGAGAAGTGGGGCCAGCTAGGGACACGATTTGCCGATTCTCCGAACTGCGCAGAATCATAACAACCGNGAGAGAAGTGGGGCCAGCTAGGGACACGATTTGCCGATTCTCCAAACTGCGCAGAATCATAACAACCGGTTCTATAGAACCAGTCCGAACCGGTAGAATCCCACCCCTGATCTTGTTGCTCCTCATTGTTCCTCAAGAACAATAAGGCCCATTTCACATGCAAGGTATATATCTGTCTGAGAGTATTGTCGTTGCCTGTTAATTTTTTCCAGAAAAAAAGAAAATTCCACCGTACTTTTTCGAGAACAAAAGCAGAGACAAAAGCTTTTTCCTACAAGCAGAGACTGCTACTTTCAGCGTCTGTGGAGATTCTCAATCATCCACAGCCATGGCTGATCCAAAAATGCTTTTTCCAAGCAACTGGACTTTCTTGTTTTGTTTTTTAAATGTTTCGTTTCTCATCCAAGAAACTTCTTGGATGAGAAGCGAAATGTTTTCAAAGGAAAAAAAAAACAAGGAAGTCTAGTTGCTATTCAGAAAAATCACCTTTGCATTCTATCTATAGTCTGAGGAAATCTTAACTCTATCCAGAAAATGAAGATATTTATTTATTTTTATTTTTTATTTATTTTATTTTTTTGTCAAACATGTACAGGATAAACAGCATTTATAATGTTAGGAATTATAATGCCTTGGCTTCTTTTCCTGTGGGACAGAGGATCAGTTCTGCTGTTCAGCCTGCACAAAAAAGCTAATATGGTGGAAAAGGAAGGACAAGGATGGGTGAACATTTTGATGTCCACCATCATTCGGTAGCTAAAAGAAATACTGGCCAGGGAAGGAAGGGAAAGTGAGGTCAGCTGCTGGATATTTAAAAAGAGTGTAAAAATAATCATCATGGCAAGTGGAGGGGTGATTATCTAAAATGACATTTATGTTGAAGAGAGCTCTAAGAGGTGCATGTACATTTTGTCCCATCTAGACCTCTGAAACCTGAAAGTCCTGTCTAGTCTGTTGAGTGATGGGAAAATGTGAGATAAAAGTCACCCATTAAATCCATTCACCCAATAAAACACTTCCTTTCTTATTATTGGTTTATATATATGAATACAATATTTTTATTTATTTATCTGTTACCCATCTTACGGTTCAGGCAACTTTGAGCAGCTTACATCATGGCAAAACAACAGTAAACAATGATAGATAGATAGATAGATAGATAGATAGATAGATAGATAGATAGATAGATAGATAGATAGGAAGGAGGAAGGAAGGAAGGGAAGAAGGAAGGAAGGAAGGAAGGAAGGAAGGAAGGAAGGAAGGAAGGAAGGAAGGATTCTTTATTGGCCAAGTGCAATTGGACATACAAGGAATTTGTCTTGCTGCAAATGCTATAGATAGATAGATAGATAGATAGATAGATAGATAGATAGATAGATAGATAGATAGATAGATAGATAGACAGACAGACAGTTAGAGATAAACAAATTAAAATTACAATAATTAAAAAACAAGTGTTTAGAAGGGAGCGATGGGGTGCTTCTGTGTGAGTGTACCAAATACATCCAGCTAACAGATCCTCCTTATGAAAGCTTCAAATCAATATTGTGGTCTATATTTTTTTTCACACAAATGATGAAATTCCAACAAAGATGATCTCCAGCAAGTTGGAAAAATGCCCGACAAATTATCATAGTCTTCAACCATTGAGGAAAAAATAATTCATTGGGGGGGGGAGAGAGTCCTCTCAGAAAATATCAGTTTACTACATAGAGTGGACCAGTTATTACAGCCATATATTTCATTTATCTCCAATAACATCCCGATAATGAACAAGTCACTCTTCATTTTATCAGTATTACAGTCTTGTATGTTAGGTGAGACTGAGAAAAGCCAGTGATTCAAGGTAACCCCAAAACTCATGGTAGGAAACTTTCAATTCAGTTGAGGCCTCCACTTTTTGCTTTCCCTAATCCAGAGATGGGGAACTACATTCTCCTTATGACCTGTGGATTTCAACTCCCAGAATTCCTGAGCCAGCCATGATGGCTCAGGAATTCTGGGAGCTGGAGTCCACAGACCATAAAAGGACCATAGTTCTCCACCCCTGCCCTAATTTATGAAACTTTTGGCTCTCAAGACCAGGTCACAATGAGAATTAGTGAAGGGTGATAGTTATGATATTGGACTATAGGTAGTCCTTCAGTTATGACCATAATCGAGCCTCCCATCAAGATCATAACTTGGGACAGTCATGCTGACAATCTGATTTTACTACTTTTTATTTATTTATTTATTTAATTTATATTGCTTCCTATTCACCTATGACGACTCAAGGCGGCATACACAATGTAAAACCATATTTAAAACAAAAAATAAAAATAAAACAATAAAAAAACTAACAAAAAGAATCAAATAAATTAGTAAATACAATAGAACAAAGTTTGGGAAAACAGAAAACAAAACAAAACAAAAAACAAAAATCAACTCCCATCCCACACCCCAACGACAGCAGATCACACTCGCCATTTGATGGGCTCCATCCCTCTCTGGATTCCCCAGGCCCGCTGACAAAACCAGGTGTTTCGGAAAAATATTAGTGAGGAGGCCATTCTAATCTCTGGGGGAATGATGTTCCAGAGAGATGGAATACACCACCAGGTGTATCTCCCTCAGGGGTGGGACCCACAACATTCCCTGTCTCCTCGCTCTAATGGGTCAGGTAGATATGACTGGCAAGAGATGTTTCCTCAGATAACCTGGACCCAAGCCATGAAGGGCTTTAAAGGTGACAAACAGCACCTTGAATTGCACCTGGAAGCAAATCAGCAACCAATGCAGATCCTGCAGGAGAAGTAACACATATGCACACCGGGGTCTGTATAAAACCATGCAGGCTGCTGCCTTTTGCACCAACTGGAACTTCCAGATGCTCTTCAAAGGCAGCCCTATGTAGAGCACGTTTCAATAAGTTTGCCCAAAACAGAAGTAAATGATGATTTTCTGCATAAAAATGCAGAAAAAAAAAATGCATGTGACTGCAGGATGCTGCAAAAGGCCAAAAATGCAGCCCGGTTGCCAAGTGGCCAATGTACAGTCATGTGACTGAGGGTGGTGGGACCATCGGAATTTCAAATTCAGTTGAACTTTGAATGGCTGCTAAGCAACTGGTCGTAGGTTGACGACTACCTATACACTAGGAATGGGAAGATGCAGGTCCAAGTCCACCAGTACAGGTAGTCCTCAACTTAAAACAGTTCATTTAGTGACTGTTCAAAATTACAACGGCACTGAAAACACAGCTGTTGAAGAATCCTCATAGTCATGTGATCAGAATTCAGACACTTGGCCATTGACTCATGTTTATGACAGTAATTATGAGGTGATCCCCTTTTGCGACCTTCTGACAAGCAATGGGGAAGCCATGTTACCAACCAAACTGCTGGAATTCACATCCAAAATGGGATTTTGTCTCATTTTAAGACTTTGCTGTGACAAGGTCTTAAAAAAGGGACAAAATTCACTTAGCAACTGTTTCGCTAGCAACAGAAATTGCTGTTTCTGTTGTAAATCAAGGACTCCCTGTAGTAATAGAAGCTGTCTAAGTGACTTTGGGCCATTCATTTTCTCCTAATCCAATCTATCTCATGAATTTGATGCTGCATGGAAAAACTGAAACAGACAGTGCTCTACATGCTACTTTGACCTCGTGAAGGAAATGTGATACTAAAAAAAAATCAAAATAGCTATTTCAGTCATTTTGCTCTGCCACCCATTGATCTTTATACATGCATCCTCCTGCTTGCATTATGCAGAAACATGAAGACAAAGTTTATAAAAATTAGATTGCAGCAGAAACCACCCTGCAGCTGTGTGTGTGTACCCCCCCACACATACAAACACACAAAGAAGCCTGCAATTATACCGCAGTATCCCTAAGCCTACGTTCTCCAATGATACAGAGGTATCCCTCAACCAATATAAGATCCTTTAGTTTTCTAAAGACCACAAACCCCATAATCCCAAGCCAGACAATAGCTATATGGGCAGGGAATATAGCAATTGTGATTACAACACATCTTGAAATTTGTGAAGGCTGCTCTATATAATCCCTGTCCATAGGAAGAATTTCACAGAGAATAGAATCGATGCATATAAGTTTTCTTTAAAATAATACTTATGAATTCTCTAGGTATATGTCATTGTCATCACTTTTTGAGAACCCAAAACAAAATATAGTTGGTCCTTACTTAACAACCACTCATTCAACAATGGCATTAAATGAGCGATAGTTACAACTGGTCCTCAGAGTTCATATTACAATGTCAATTATAATGTTGCAACTTTCCATAGTCATGTTGTCACCATTTGCAATTTTCTTTGCTGGCTCCTTGACAAGTCAATGGCCATCCAAATATTATTTAACTCTATGATTCTATAGTACTTCTTGAACACTGTGATAGGTAATCCTTTGTAAGCGACAATTAGGACTAGAATTGCTGACAGTAAGCAACATGGTCACATGAATTCGCTTGGTAACAGCAATTCTGGTCGTAATTGCCATCACTAATCAAAGATTATCTGTATTACAATGTACTAGGAGATGTTGAATCAGAGGCTCAATATTGTTTGGATGGCCATTCCAAAGGATATCTAGCAACATCTGATGGGTTATTCATTATCCAATTAGAAAGGGCTCATTATTTAATCTAACAACATTGGGTTCTCTTGACTAGAAATCCCCTTTTCCTTCTTAACAGAATAACAGAGTTGGAAGGGTCCTTGGAGGTCTTCTAGTCCAAATTTCTGTTCAAGGAGGAATGGTTGTCCAACCCCTTCTTAAAAACCTTCAGTGTTGGAGCACCCACGACGAAGCAAGTCATTCTACTTATTGTTCTGTCAGGAAACGTCTCCTTGGTTGTACGTTGGTTCCATCCTTGATTAGTTTCCCACCATTGCTTCTTGTTCTGCCTTTAGGTACTTTAGACAATAGGTTGGCCTCCTCTTCTTTGTGGCAGCCCCTCAAACACTGCTATCATGTCACCCCATGTCCTTCTTTACATTAAACCAGACATACCCAATTCCTATAACTGTTCTTCATACGTTTTAGTCTTCTCTCCATTTGTGATGAAACAGGAGAAGTAGCCCCATGTGTGTATGTATATTTCCATGTTATATATAGAAATAACGAGATAGTTCTCCAGAAGGCTTTACACTTGTGTGACCCAGAAGTTATTTTGAATAAAGGCTCCTTTTCCAAAATTGGCAAGCTCCTCAAAATGCCTACAGATCATCATCACAGCCCTATTCCATTTCTCCTTTCGTAGACGTTCCACTGTCATCAGCTAATTCCATTAAAAGGAATTTAGAAATGCCAAAAAGAAGAGAATATTTGTAGCTCAGGATTGAACTGTCAAGTCTTTGGCATTCTCTGAGCTTGGCTGTTGGCTTGCAAATGTTTCATTACCCAACTAAGTACCATCATTTAGTTTAGCTTCATTTATTGTCATTGCACCTCGTATGATGAAATAAAATGCCATCTTCAGTGTACATTATAACTATAAAAATAAAACCCAAACACACATCATTCTCATTCTATACAACTTAACTGAAAACCCGATATTGCATTAATATTGCTCTATACAGTAGAATTCAACATAGTGACTGCCCTGGGATAGAAGCTGTTTTTCAGCCGATTTATCCTTGTTTTTCTTGGTACAATTACTTCACTCGAGGACCTTTATACTGCACAAGTCAAAAAGAGGGCTGTGAAAATATTTACAGACCCCTCACATCCTGGACATAAACTGNCACAAGTCAAAAAGAGGGCTGTGAAAATATTTACAGACCCCTCACATCCTGGACATAAACTGTTTCAACTCCTTCCCTCAAAACGACAGTATAGAGCACTGCACACCTTGACATAAGGACAGTTTTTTCCCGAGTGCCATCACTCTGCTAAACAAGTAATTCCCTCAACACTGTCCAACTATTAACAAAATCTGCATTACTATTACTACTAATCTTCTCATCACTCCTTATCACCCATCCCCTCCTACTTGTGACTGTATGACTGTAACTTTGTCGTTTATATCCTTACAATTTATATTGACTGTTTCCTAGTTTGATTTGATTGCTTATTGTACCCTATGACTAGTATTAAATGTTGTACCTTATGATTCTTGACGAATGTATCTTTTCATTTATGTATGCTGAGAGCATTTGCACCAATACAAATTCCTTGTGTGTCCAATCACACTTGGCCAATAAAGAATTCTGTTCTGTTCCATTCCGTTCCATTCTCTTCCATTCCATTCCATTTCATTATTATCCTGTACCATCTGACAGATGGTCATAGTTCAAAAAAAGTCTGTATATCAGACACAGATTAGGTTATGGAAACATCTATAAATCAATGTCGATGGAGATTGTCAATCATCCTGGCCATAGTTTTCCCAAAGTTAATTTTCTAAAAGGCAACTGAACTTTCTTGGTTTTTTTTTTCCTTCTGAACTGAAGAAGCTTTCCTTCTGAACTGAAGAAACTTTCTTGGTTTTTTTTTTCCTTCTGAACTGAAGAAACTTCTTGGATGAGAAGCAAAACCTTTTTAAGGGGGAAAAAAACCCAAGAAAGTCCAGTTGCCTTTTGGAAAAGCAGCTTTGGGACATCTGTAAGCAGGGGTTGGATTCAAATTTCTTAACAACCAGTTTTGTGGGCATGGCCTAATTTGTGGGTGTGGCTTAGTGGTCATGTGACTGGGTGGGTGTAGCTTATATGTAAATATTGTAAATATTTATGTAAATATTTATGTAAATATTATGTATGTATGTATGTATGTATGTATGTATGTATGTATGTATGTATCTATGTATTGTAGGTCTTATCGTGTTCAGCTTTGTTCTGTGCGGCGGTATTTTCCCAATGTCATTATAGTTGTGCTTTTTAAAGTTGTAGCAATGTTTCGGCAGAATCTCATATATATAGATATACATGTATATGTATATATTCTATTACATATGTATACATTCTTAAGAACGTGTATGGATGCAGTATTGCTTGTGTGTCTGTCAGCCTCTTGTGTTGTAACAACCTGCGGTAATGGGCTGTGTGATGACCTTCTGAGTTCTCTATTGTTTTGACATCCTGGGTCTTGTGCTGTAATCTCCTGGCTGTGTTGAACATCCTGAGTCTTGTGGTGTAACCTCCTGAGTTCCGTGATGTGATTATCCTGAAGTAGGGCTGTGAGTGTGACATTCCAGGTTTTGGTTTGGCTCCGAATTTGAGCCTGGCTGTGTGTTCATGGTATCATTGGCTTGGGTTGGAGGTTCGAGGATGTGGCAGCTTGCGGTGATACAGCCATGGTCTGGTTTCTGGACAGTGGTTGCATTTTGTCTATGGGATGGATTTTGGGTTTGAGTCTGGTGAGAGAGATGTTGTCGGTAGCGTCGTGTGTTGTTTTGGGTCCGGTGTTGGTTTTCATTTGTTTGATAAGGGCTAGTTCAATGTCTGGTAGGCGGAGAGGTATCGTCCCATTTAATTCATGTTATTGGGGTGTGTTTCTCTATTTCAGTGGCTTCCCTGATTATTCTCTTGCTGAAGTGTTCAGTACTGAGATTATTTTGGTTCCCTCAAATTAAATTTCATGTCCTGTGGCTTTGAGGTGCTGGAAAAGGGAGGAAGAATTTCTTCTTTTCTGACTGCATTCTCGTGTCTGTGATGGTGCATTTCTTCTGTTGGTTAGTCCAATGTATGTTGCTGGGCAATTATGGTATTTCATAAACTCCTTTGTTTTCTAGATGGATTTGTCTTGGGGTTTCTTTTAGGATGTTGGGGCTAATCTTTTGGTACCAGTGCGAAGGATGTCCTGATATTATATTTGTGGAGAATTTTGTTTGATTTTATCTGTGGTGCCTTTGATATAGGGGAGGAGGGCAATACGCTTGTGCCTGTCTGGTGTCTCGGTCTGGGGCGCGGTGCTCCTTTAGGATTACGTTTGTAATAGTGTTTATTTGGAATCCGTTATAAATTAATACATTGGTGAGGGTGTGTAATTCTGTTCTCAGGTGGTCTTTGTCAGCTTAGGCATTTGTTCTGGAGATGAGGTCTTGGCTAGGGAGTTGATCTGTACAGGGGGTGGGATAGGATTGTGATATTAGTAGCAGTTGGTGTGTTTTCTTCCGGTGGATGGTCTGTTCTAGGGAGCCATTGGGTTTTTTGTAGCGAAGAGATCCCAGCAAAGAATCATCCCCAGAGAAAAATCATCCAGAAGCCCTAAATCTATGGCCTCCCCAAGATTACAAAGAAGGAACACCACTCAGACCCATAGTCAGCTCCATAGGCTCACCTCTACAGAATCTTGCCAAATTTCCTCCACCAAACAACTCCAGCCTACACAAAATCCATCACCTTACACATACAAAACTGTTTCCACTTCATAGAAACAATAAAGAACAAAACCTACACCTGGCGTCCTATTCGTGAGCTTCGATGTCATATCCCTCTTCACCCAGTACCTATATAAGGAAGCCTTGACAGCCATCCAAAAAAATACAAGCCCCCTAAGCACATCTAAATCTGACCAACCACTGCCTAACGCAACGCATACTTCATCCACAATGGACCAAATAATACAAACAGATAGAAGGAGCACCTATGGGATCACCCCTCTCACCTGTCATCGCTTAACCTATACATGGAACACTTTTGAAAACAATGCTCTAGACAAATCCGAACACAAACCCAAACTCGAACACACCAAACCCGCAACACGCCAAGACCTGCATACTGTAACCCGTGAAAATCTACAAATATATTATTATATATATATATATGTGTGTGTGTGTGTGTGTGTGTGTCGTGTGTGTGTGTGTGTGTGTGTGCACTGTCAGCTTTCCTTCGGGTATTATCCCACGTCATTGTAGTGCTTTTTTAAAGTTGTAGCAACGTTTCAACACTCATCTGCCATCATCAGGCTTCGGTATTGAGTTCGTTCGAGCTACAACTTTAAAAAGCACTACAATGACGTGGGATAATACCCGAAGGAAGCTGAACTGCATTTCATATATCTATAATCTATATCTATATCTATATCTATATCTATATTCTATATCTATATCTAATATCTATCTATCTATCTATCTCATCTATCTATCTATCTATCTATACTATCACACATCTATCTATCTATCTATCTAATCATATCTATATCTATATCTATATCTTATATCTATCTATTTATCTATCTATTTCTATCTATTCTATCTATCTATCTATTATTCTATCTATCTATCTATCTATCTATAACATTATATCATATCTATCATCTATCTATCTATCTATCTATCATTATCTATCTATCATAATATACTTTTATATAATATATATATAAGAGGAAAGAGAGAGACGAGAGAGAGAGAGAGAGATCAACTTTTACCCCAAATCAGGCAAAGCAGATTGAATTGGCTTGCACAATCATAGATTCACTCTCAGATCTACTTTTCTGCAATCTGCTGCCTGAGTCTGCACTGAAAAAAGAGAAGCTTCAGTCCTAAGGAAGGTTCAGCTCTTGCTCTCAGGCCACTTCTCCCCCACCCACCCCCCAGCTCCCTGAATACCACCCCTGACTGGGCCTCGGGGAAGCTTCCTGGGAGAAGGCAAAGCAGTACAACAGCGATTTAGATTAGCTAGAAAGCAGAAATCCAACATGAGGGAGGGGCCAGCCAGTGGCGCGATTTGCCACTTCTCCGAACTGCACAGAATCATAACAACCAGTTCTAAAGAACTGGTCCGAACTGGTAGAATCCCACTGCTGTCTGTAAGCCAAGCTCAGGGAGCATCACGGACTCCACGGATTTAGAAATGCTAATGTCAAGAGCAGAGCCTATTCCCCTTGTAAGGGCCTAGAAGCTCTCCGAAGCTGAATCAGAATTCGCAATTAAAACAGATGACGTCGTCAAGAGAGGTGCCACCAAACGGCACAAGAAAGGAGAAGAGGCCACAGCAGGCAAACCAAAATAAGGCATGCTGTCAGCCCACAAAGAGTGAGGTGACGCAGGGGCCAGGAGCAAGAGAGGGGATGGAGAAGCTGTTATTTTGGGGAGATTTCCTTCGTCTGCCATCTGGCCAAGTTGAAACAAGCATCACTCCCGACACTCCTGTTGGTGTTGGGATGATGACAAACATTCATCGCCAGCTGACTGAAAACAGCAGCTGCAACTTCGGCTTCAGGCAGACGGCCGAAACCATGGAGTTGACAAGCCGGAGGGGAAAGGAAAAGAAAGCCTGTGCCAACAAGGCATCTCCAGATCAGGTTTAAATGTTGCTTACTGAATGTGCTAATTATAGCAGGATTATTAGATCCCAAATTGGGCTGCCAAACAGGGCAGCCTTGTTGCATTCAAGGAAGGGTAGAAAAAGGAAGGTATACTCTTATATCGAAAAACACAAGTACAAAAGGGCCCGGGTTCCAAATTCTTCCATTTTCACCAGTTCCATCCTATTTACAGGCGATCCTTGACTTAAAACCATTCATTTAGTGACTGTTTGTGATGTTACAACAGCACTGGGGGGGGGAGGGTGACTTAGGACTGTTTTTCACACTTACGACGGTTGCAGCATCCCAGGGGAAATTCGGCCCTTAGGCAACTGGCATCTATTTATGACGGTTGCAGCATCTCGGGTATCATATGATCCTTTTCTGTGACCTTCTGACAAACAAAGTGAAAGGGAAAGCCAGATTCCCTTAACAACTGTGTTACTCACTTAACATTTGTGGCAAGAAAGGTCATAAAACAGGGGAAAACTCAATGAACTGTCTTGCTTAGCAGTGGAAATTTGGAGCTCAATTAAGGTCATAAGTCGAGAAAAAATAGTTGAGCATGTAAGGAAGTATTTAAGAAAAAATAGCCAGGGACTGTGAACTAGTACCACATGGAAACTGATTAAAATGCCTGACAACCAACAATCTCCCAGGTTTAAATTTGTTTTATTAATTTATAAACAGCCTGCCATTCTTTCCTTCAAGATTTCGTACTTGATTCACTTCTATTTTTGTTCTCTTAATAAATCCATGAGATGGTTAAAGAGAAGTGGTGTATCAAAAGATCATTTTGTGAACTGACTAGGAATTAGAATCTGGGTCTTTCTAAATTTCAGATTCTAAATTTCAGTCTAATATTTTAATCCAGATTTTCCTTAATCTGTCATATATTGCATAGAACTGCAATGAGTTTAATGTTGTTGAAGCACAGCTCTAAATTGCTTTACTACAGTAGCTCTTCAAATTAATCCCAGCTAAAACTCATAAACCAACATTGTTCTGTTCTAAAAAAAAATACTGACAAAATTCATATTAACCAATAATTTTACTGGGACCAATGAAAATTCCACAAAAGATTCCTAAATTCTTCTGTAAAAGTAAGGAAACCCTTATGGTGATTATTTCCAGCTAAGTAGCCATGTTCAACACAGGAAAATAAAACAATTGCGGTACCTTAAAGCCTTGTTCAAGCTTGGCAATGTTGAAATTTGTATATTTCAGTTCCCAGTTTGCCAAAAAATATATTAAGACAGATCTAAACCAAGCTCCACCAAAACAAACAAACAAAAAAATCAGAAACCAGGTTGTTAATATTCAGCCCCAAATCTAGAAATTCAGACCCAAAATGTAAATGCAACCGTGGTTGCCAAGTGGCCAAAATGTAATCATGGAGAGCAGACTGGCCCTTATATCTTCAAATCTGAGTTGTAAATAGCTCTGGATAGGACTGGTGTAACTTTGAACAGTTGCTGAGGGACTGGTTGTAAGTCAAGTATCGTGTCCACACTTGTTTTTTATGAGTGTTTACATGGAACCAACTAGGAGAGAATTTTTGGAGGGGTGTGAATGCATCTCTCTGCAGCATTAAATCACACCACAAAATGAATCCAACTTTTATAGAAGTGACTTTGAATAATAGATGAAGCCTAACATCAGTTGCCTATCTGGGGGGGAAAAAGTCTTGTGTAGCAATATGAACTTTATGATACATCTTACTAGAATTTTTTTACATTGCTAAATGTATCACCACTCATTCTACTCACAGCCCCAAAATAAATGCTTTGAAGAATTAAAAAAATTAAATAAGACAAAGAGAGGTTCCTGAAAGCATGTTACTCGTCATTATGTAATCCTATTCTGAACAAATCTTACTTTGATTTGAAAGCAATCCTATACCAAATAGGTAGGAATCTTAAACCACTAAAATTCAGAGTTAAATCTGTTAATCAGGTTATACCTCTGGTTTGTCCATTCAAATCTAATCTGCCAATCTACAAAGAGAACAGAGACAATCAAAGCCCACAGAAGTAAAATATTCAAAATAATAGACCTTGATGTGAATTAAAGTTTTGGATGAAACAGAGTGCCAGCCATGCCTGCATCAGGTCTCCCAGGGATTCTACCACTATGATGTACAGTACTTAACCCGTGTAATAGCTTCATGACCACAGCTGGGTGACTTTGGGCCAATCACCAGGAGACTGTGAGTTCTAGTTCCATCTTGGGCATGAAAGCCAACTGGGTGACTTTGGGCCAAGGACCAGGAGACTGTGAGTTCTAGTCCCACCTTAGGCATGAAAGCCAGCTAGGTGACGTGGGCCAGTCTCACTGTCTTAGCACATGGTCTCAGGCTCAGGGGACAAGCCAGTCAGCCAATTCCACAATGTCAGGCAACCGATGAATCAATACTCAGTTGACCCCTCCCCCCCCCAAAAAAAAACAGACCCTGCATTTGTGGCAAAACATGAGGGGGGAGGAAAGAAAACTAGATTTAAATTCAAAGATTTCCTTCCTAAGAGTTGTGCAAAGGTATAGAAGGACTGTGAGTGAAGCAACCACAGCAGCTCATGGCAGCTAGCCATCTCTCTCTGCATGGGTCTAAGGAGACCATGATTGTGATGTTCGTGGAGGTTCTCATTCATCCAGGTCATGATTGTCCCAAAAATGCTTTTGATTTTAAGGCAACTGGGAGTTTCTGATTTTTCTTTAAGACTTTTTGCTTCTCATCTAAGAAGCTTCTGCAGTTGGATCCAAAGCAGCTTCTGCAAAATGTCTCAAAGAAAAAAACAGAAACTCCCAGTTGCCTTTAAAATAAAAGCACCTTTGGGACACGAATGTGACAGGAGACCAATTCAGCCAAATTAACTGCATATAAAAAGGGAAAGCCACATCCTTCTACCAAACTGCAAGGCATCCAAAATAGATGCTGGCAGGCCACAGGAGCTGCATTTTCTGCACCTAGAATTTAAACAAATATCTCCAAAGTGGCCCCCATACTGTCATTTTTAATATGACAAAAGAGGTTCATTATTATTAATTAGAGGTGCCCACTCTCGTAGACTCTTAAAACATATTACACACTCTCACTTTATTAAACCCATGGAGAATAACCACTTTAATTGCATTACATTAATCATACCCAACTACAGTTAATTATTTTAACTTTAGCCTGCATTTTGGCTATATTTCTCTCTCAGTCTGAAGAACATTGCACAGACTTATTCTAAGAGAACAATGCTCAATTAGGTGCAAGATTTATGTGCTTTAATTTCCAGCCAAGACCATGCAGTAGAAAGAAGACATTTGTTTAAACCCTACAGCCCTGAGAATCATTTGTCTGAAATGCTTAAAATCCTGTTTAAGAAGTGGGTTGGACTAGAAGACCTTGAAGGTCCCTTCCAACTCTATTCTGATTGATGGATTGATTCATTAAGAGGAAGCCCATGCTTGAACTCAGTACTGTTCCTGAAACTTTCACTTTAAAAGAATACAGGAAGTCCTCAACTTATAACCATTCATTTCGTGACTTGTTCAAGGTTACAACAGCATTGAAAAAATGACTTATGACCATTTTTCACATTTATGACTGTTACAGCATCCCCACAGTCATGCGGTCAAAATTCAGTCTCTTGGCAATTGGCCAAGAGTTATGATGGTTGCAATATCCCAGGGTTATCTTTTTTCAAGTGTTTGTGACTTTTTGACAAGCAAAATCAATGGGGAAGCCAGATTCATTTTACAACTGTGTTGCTAACTTAACTACTGCAGAGATTCACTTAACAGTTATGGCAAGAAAAATTTTAAAAATGGGGGGGAAACTCATTGTTTTTGCTTTGCAACAAAATGTTTAGCCTCAATTATGGTCATACATCAAGGATTATCTCAGAGATGGTATTCAGCAGGTTCTGACCAGTTCTGGAGAACCAATAGCGGAAATTTTGACTAATTCAGAGAACTGGCAAATACCACCTCTGATTGGAGATTTTACAGTATCCTTCCCCTGCCATGCCCACCAAGCCATGCCCATAGAACCAGTAGTCAAAAAATTTGAATCCCACCACTGGATTATCTGTACGAGGCCATCATAGAAAACATTGAGTTTCAACTTTGGTGAGCTCCTGCCAGTTAAAGTACCCACTCCTGGGTTAAATGAGCCTATGATTTTATTTTCATGATAACTAAAATGTAGGTCTGAATAGAAATCTATAGTTAACCTATTGCCCCATTCCTCAAATAGATGCACCTTTGACCTGAATAAAAATAAATAAATCACATCATTCTTGTCCTCCTCCTCCTNCCTCCTCCTCCTCTCTGCAGCTTTCCAAAATACATTTATAATGGTGAAGAGCTGAAAAAAGGTCAAACCAGGATAAAACTATGCAAATAGAGGTTGCCGTTTCTGAGAACTATTAAGAGCCAAGGGGAAAGCACATAATTCACAAATGTTTCAGGAAAGCTACAAAATTGCAGGGCTTGGATAAGTGAAGGCTGGGTAAAAGGTTCATGTCTGCCACTCATTAAATGGAATGGAACTGAAATCTGATCCCATATTTAGATAGTGGGACAGTTAGTCACAACATCATTTTCTGTCCCTCTGCTGCCCTTTAAAAAGTGGAAATGTAAGAATGGCAAGGTATTGCAAACAATATTAACTATTGCTAGTTTGTATTTAATGAATTGTCACAAGCTATTGAATATCCGAGATATGGTCTTTGATGCTCACTGGGCTTGGTTGTTTTCTAGAAGACGTCTCATTACCCAACTAAGTAACATCAATGCTATTGAGTGTGGGGTTTGCTCTCTAACTGTATAAAGTAGCTTGCCCTGCCAGTGTTGGTCAGGGTATTGTTGGAAGGAAAATCCATCTGGTTCAGTTCCAAACTGGGAGAAAGACACCCGAAACAAAATGGAGGCTGATTGGAAAGACGGTCCATTTATTGATGAACAGAGACACCAGGGTTTGTGATTCTGGGGCAGCTGGCCAAATGGTTGAATGAGTGAATGGAACTTTATAGGTTTCTGTGACTTTGAACTTTGAACTGTTCTGGGAGGTGGTGCAATGAAGGGGTTTGTGTTTCTAAAGAGGGTATTGGTTAATTCCTATTGTGGCTAATGGCTTTCATCCTGTGTTGAGTGAGGGGCTGCATGTGCTAATCCTACCATCTGCTTTTGCTAGCTGTCAAACTCTGCTGCAAGGAATTTCAAAACTTCCTGTCTTCTGCTGGCAGTATTTGATTTGCTTATGAATGGAGCCATCTAGTTAGTTGACTTCCTCTTTCAATAAGCTCTTTATCTCTTTAAGTGCTGGCATCTGCCATGGGCTCTTAAGAAAGACTGGGGGCTGCTTTCTGCCTCCAAAAACATGTTTCTCTGTTTCTCCTTTAGGGAAATATAATATTCTGCCTTTTTTAATATTCCCTAAAATATTTCATTCTTGGAGGGAGGCGCTTCCCACAGTTTGGTTATCTCCTTGGTAATTCCTAGCAGTTGATAATTCCACATCCCACTGATATGAGTAGGTTTCAAGGCAGGCAGACCAATCAATCAGCAGACTATTGATGGTAATATTTAGTTAATCAGAGGAAAAACTTCCTGATGTTGTGGTTTGCCAGCAGCCTGTGCAGATGGCAGTGTAAGTAGACAGTGGGGAAGAATAGAGACCAGTCCGGGAGTCTAGAGAAGACTTGGATGAGGGTCTTGCGTCCAATGCAGAGATGGGGCTAGGACCATCTTGGAGTTATGTGCTCCAGAGTCTGGCAGCAGTGAGGCAGTGTATGTGTTCACAGAGCTGCTAGAAGGCAAGAGCAGTTGGGACAAAAGGGGTGACCCGGGAGTAAGGCTTGGAGGTGATTGCCCCTCCCCTAAGGTATAAAGGAAGTGCAAAGGTAGAGAAACCTTTGCAGGAAGCAAAGTCACTTGTTCTGTTCGGATTATACCTTGGAGCTCTGTGTGGACTTTGTACTTGGGTTGTTTTTTTACAGTTAATTTGGCACAGTTGTTCAAAGGAAATAAAGGTAGGTGGTTATCTCGAGACACTGTTTGGGACTCATTATGGGCTGTGAATGAACATAATTCCCAGCGCTGAAATAAAACAAGAGTTGTTTGGACTAAGCATGTGCTTAATTACAGTCTCAGGAAGACTTGAATTCTATTTATCTGAGTACATGAAAACCCAAATTAAAATGTAACATTGCTTTTTCCATTGGCCTTTTCTCTACTTAATTTGTGGGCATTATAATACTTTCTGAAAAACCTGGAAAGGTTTTTTTCCCCACAGCCTGGGAGGATTAAATCCCTTTTTTTCCTTTCTGCATGGCAGCTGTTGCTCTTGAGGAAAATTTCAAAGAATCAAAACAGACAGCAAACTCATTCTTTACTATATAACCTCAAGAGCAGGGAGTGTTATTCTCTTGACTTAACTTTACTATTTGACAACTGTGGGTACATTTCTGACCTAAGGGGATTCTCTAGAAACATGCATTTTCTGAGATATTGGTCAAACCTGAAAAAAATTAAGCAAGAGTTTATTTAAACCTCCATAGTAATGTATTGTATTTTTGTATGTTCCCTCAAATGCGTATTATATCCAAGTATTATGTATGCTATTACTATTTGAAGGAACATACAGAAAATACTCCATGGTGTCAAACTCACAGCCCACGGGACAAATACATCAAGTGCTGGCCACTGCAATATGTTGTCACAAGTTTGATACCCTGACTTAGACTTATATACCGCTTCACAGCGCTTTACAGCATTGAGGGGTTTACAGAATCAGCATATTGCCTCCAACAATCTTAAGGCTAGGTCACATCGGCCGACGGATGCAAAACGTATGTAAAAAGGACACAGCGGACGAGCAAATTTTCCA
>BHFT01070106.1:0-14532 GCA_004320025.1 Laticauda laticaudata
AAAGCCTTGTGGTTGTGATAGTGCGACCCTAAGTTGGCTGGCTCTTTGCAGCCCAGTGCTTGCCATCGATGGCATCCAACGGCGTGTGTGGGAAGTTCCACCCTCTGATACCACCTGCTCTGCAACTTTCTTCCTTCCTTCTTCAGGCGAGGGGCACTGGAGGAGCTCCTCCTTGTATTCTTCGCATGATGGCCTGCACCATGTCTCTCGTGTGTTTTTTTTATGACAACAAAGCTGGAGTGGTGCAGGGTGGCACCCTCCAGCGTGCTGCATGGTCCTGTAGGAGGTCCCGGAGGCCAGGTGGCGCAAAGCGCAGTGTCACCTTTGAGGCCAGGTTGGTTCCGGCTGGAAGCCGGAAGTTGGTTTTTGGTTCTTGGTCAACCTGGGTGTCACGAGCGCTGCACAAGTTCATCAAACAGTGGCTGGGGCTTCTCATTAAATTCTTGGATATGCCCGAGTGTCCTCGCTCCTGCGCTCCGCATCGAGTTTGTTGTAAAGTACGTACTGTGTTGTTCTTTGGCAAACCATTTTGGATTCCAGATTTTTTTGGGTTGCCTCCTTTTCCTTCCCTAGTTATGTTCACAGGACTGTAGATGATTTCGCAGGTTGCCGAAGGATGTTGGCTGCCCGAAAGGATTTTGTCGCAAATCCACGGTGACATGACTGGATGTTGTGGAAAGAGTCAGATGAAGGCACAGAGGTCTGCACAGTGGGCTGCTGGTCTGAATGTGAGATGCAGACGAGTTCTGCCCTTTTTATAGACAGTATTAGGCTTTCCCTAGTGTCCCTTTGCCATCCTCTACGGCAATCCTCTAGGCATCCTGCCCAGACATCACTTAATCATCCGAAAGATAGGTCCCCATCTGTGAACTTTTTTTCTGTTTAAACGCTTGTTTCCCGCCTAGGCATCCATTCTGGCATCCGATTCTTGCATCCGTTCCACTTCCTCCTGCCGTCCGAATGTCTGCGAGTTGTGCCGGATTGGAACAGATGCCTATGCGGAATATAGCGGAGTGGCGTAACGGATTGCGAACGGATGCCTAGAGGAATGACGTCATAATGGATGCAAGAATGGATGAATGGAGTACCATTTTCCATGCAAAAGTTTTGCGGCAGCCCAAAACTTTTTTGAGTGCGATTGAAACTTCAATAAACGGAATGCTGGACGTGATAGAGAGGAATCAAAACAGGACCCATGAGTACATCGTGTTTTCGAACGCGAATGGCCAAGCTTTTTTGTCCGTTTTTTCATCCTCTGTCCCTCCGTTGCGTGCCAGTTGACAGGGCCATTTACAAAAATTAAAGTTAAAAACTAACGAGCCAGTTCTTTTACCAAATAATATAATATATAATATTTTTGAGGATGTGGTGGCTCAGGGCCTAAGACATCTGAGCTTGTCAATTCAGATAAGGTCAGCAGTTTGTTGAATCCCTAGCAATGCGTAACGGAGTGAGCTCCCATTACTTGTTCCAAGCTTCTGCTATCCTTAGCAGGTCAAAAGCATGTAACAAAATGCAGCTAGTAAAACAGGGACACTTTGGTGGGAAGGGTAGCAGCGTTGGCTGCGCAGCCACACCCCCCCCCCCCCCCCCCCCCCCCCCCCAACCACGGAGGTGTCTTCAGCCTCTTCGGGTTTGTGACTAGCACGATTATGTGCGAGGTGAATCTTTACCTCTATCTCTTGACTAGACACACTAGGAATTTGTCTCTCTAGGTACATAAACTTTTTAGCCCCCAGCTCCAGTCCCCCTTGATGATTTTACCAAGTGGCTCCCACACAGACTAGAGACAGATTAGTTTCTTTTGAAGATTCCTTATAAGTGTATATGTTCTGTATAACTTTGGAAGGTTCCCAGTAGTCTCTTCTGATTGGCCAGAAAGCGCCAATGTACAGATTGGATTCATTAGGAACGAATCCAAGGCAGCTGCCCTCAAAGGGGGCAAAGCTTAAATAAATGTCATTGCTACAAGCCGCAGGCAAACCTCTATTTTAAAGGGCTGCCGCGGCTTGAGCCGATGCTTCTGTAACTCTGTTTGCTGTTAACTAATAAAGAGTTATTTGTTGGACCCGGTCTACCACGAGTCTTTTCTGAACGGAACACTCGTTGGTAATGAGGATGGATCGCCCCTAAAGTGGAGACCGAGCATGCGGTGAAAAAAACAACCACACGAGACAAAATGCTTTAGCAACGCACCGCCACACACCTTTTAACCCCAATGAGGAAGATTGGGAGTTGCTAATATCACATCACTTCCTGATGTTTCTGAGAGAGCAACGAAAATGGGAGGAAAATTTCGCATCAGCGAAAGAGGGCTGATCTTCTAAACACATCTGTGGGCCAGCCGATTTCAAAATCGGCCCAAAGGCATTGGCCAAAGCGCCCAGAGACGTGAAACAGAATGACCTGGCGTCTAAACTTAACTGAATGCTAAAGGCTCACTATGCGCTGCGTTGTCTCAAATCTTATAAGAGAGACGGTTTTATAAAAGAGAACCAGAGGAAGACGAGACCATTACGGATTGTGTGCAGCTCTCTGCCATCTGGGAGGAGCCTGTGAGTTTCCAGAATGATGGATGAGGCCATGCCAAGATCGTGATTCGTGTTTAGTCTAAGGACTCTACTTTACAAGCAAACTATTAAACAGACTAACTATAACTGTGCAGAAAGCAATCACAGAAGCCAGCCGCCCTGCAGAAGCTGCCAAAGAAATCAGCAGGCCACAATGAACTGCATGAATTGCATACTGACACAAACGACCCTACCCAGAGGAAGAAAGCAAGCTCCCACAACCACGCACATAAGACCTAGACGAGTCATCAGAAACGAAGAAGAAGATGATGATGAGGTCCAACGCCTGTATGCAAATCGCGAAAAGAGAAGAAATTGGGGGATGCACTGGCTGCAGAGGAAACCACCCCCGAGCCGAGTGTAGGTTCCTTGATGCCATCTGTTCGCGTTTGCAAAGAAGAGGGGACACATCGAAAGAGTCTGCCTGAAAAATCGTAGAACACAGTCCTAGCAGACACAGTAATTCCCACAAAGAACTGACCTGAGGCAAGCCGATAGAAAATGGGAGTGCTTTGCAAGGGAAACAGCAACCGAGGAAAAAACTCATCAGATGGCACTATCGGAAGCGCCCACAGACGGAAAGCGGGAGAAAAAAAGTCAAACTTGTAGTTATCATGAAATAAGCCCTTGTGAATGGAGGTCAACTCAGGATCTTTCCTACAATGCGTGTCTTGGAACACAATTCAGGCCGTTCCAAACATAAAACAAAAAAGAACTCAAGAAAAAACAATTTTAGATTCTCAAAGGACGACCAGGGAAATTAGAATTCCCGTGGTAGTCTAGACATTTTCAAAGTCACTACAAACAACACGCCGAAGTCCCTTGCCCGCTGACTAATAGTGACCAAAGACCGCCCAGCCTCCGGCCGCCATCGAATGGTTCGCACCATGGGCATCGGGATGACCGCCAGGTAAGCCGAATAGTCGCAAATGATGGGAAGAGAACCTGCATACACAAATTCCAGGACGCTCTTTGACAGCCCACTCTAGGCACCAAGGTCCGGGGACCCCATTTCCTTTAGCTATAGATCCCCCAGATAGCACCAAGAAGGTTAAAAGCCGAGACGAGTTCCCTTTGCATTTAATTAAACCCAAAAATAGGATGAGCAATTAAACAAATGATTGCACAAGGGTTCATTAGAACAACTGACCAATGCTAGGTGGAGACACCGAATTAGAACACCTGCTTAAAACCTTGCGGGTCTGTGCCGATCTGCGGAGACGACAAGGCTACCCTGAACCATGCCCACTGCCCAGCAAAGCGCATACCCCAGCGGTACCATCGTCAGCACTTATGCACTCACTTTGGGGAGGGAAAATTTTTGCCGAAACTCGATGTGAGCTCAGCATATTCAGCAGCTTCCAGTAGACCCAATATATGCCGAAGCCACAAACAATAGTAACGCATAGAGGGGCATTCAAATGTAACAAGGCTTCAATTCATAGCTAAGCGTTGTCCCAGGTGGTTTCAAAAGCCTCATGGAACGCCCTATTAAATGGGATTAAAAGGGGGTACATTCCATACTTTGATGACATACATCATTACAGCCGAAAAACATGAGCCCAATCTAAAGCAAGAACTAAGAGAAGTGACTACCAAATTTACGAGAAATCCGTCCTAAAGCGAAAAAAGGAAAAATGACTGCCTGTTACCCACCCATGAGTCGAATTTTGTAGGATATTTAATTGCTCATGAACAGGGTATTCACCCAACAGACAAAAAAGTCAAAGCAATTAAAGACGCACCCAGCCCCAAAAAATAAAATGACTTACAGGCATTCTTGGCGCGTCTGCATTCACTTTTATAATGTATTCCTTCCCCACAAAGCAAATCAATAGCAGAACCATTACGTCCACCGTTTGCTGGATAAAAAAACTTCCTGGTTTGGCGGCGTCATAAAGAACAAAAAGCTTTTCCAAAGCATTAAAAGACTTATTAACCTCAGACACCGTTCTTATTCAGTTAGCTAATCACACTTCCAACTTGATGGTCACCTGCCGACGCCTCACCTTTCGGAGGTCGTGCCCCCATCCTGAAGCCACCACATTACCTGACGGGAGAGACACCCATTGCCTTTTTACTCGAACAACGCTCTCCAAAGCGGGAACGCAACTAGAGCCAGCTAGACAGGGAACGCCCTGGCAATCGTCGCCGGGCGTTAAACATTCACGATACCTCTATGGAGGACATTTTCCATTGTGACTGATCATAAACCATTTCTGGGGATTTGGCTGGGAAACAACCCACACTGGAAACATTTCTATCCCATGGCATGACTAGGTGCGTCAGAATCCTGGCCGCCTTCATATTACCTTGCTTGCCATCGGACCCGGCAAACAGAATCACCCATGCTATGGCACGCCTTAAGCCCGAGCACCTTTACCAACCATAGAAGATAGACCCCGAACACAACCACCACCACCCTACAAGTAGAGACCTGCCCCGAAATTCCATACCTTGTCTGCAAAAGATGTTGCCCAGCAGCCACAGCAGAAACACCCAGTGACTGCCCTGCCATTTGACTTGTGCGTTGTAAAGGCGAGACCCGGAAAGCCCAAAAAGACTGAAGCGTTTTAAACCTTTTCGACTAGACAAACTGAACTGTCAAGTACAAAAAGGGGTGTTTATTGTGAGGAGATCGTGGTGTGGTAATTCATCCAGATGCAGGAAGAGGTGTTGGGTAATGCCCCTACATGAGGGCCACCCAGGCATAGTTAAAAATTGAAAAGCCTGGCAGGAGCTATGTCTCTCGGTGCCCTGGTATAGCATAAGAATATGAACGCTGGGTTGCAACCATTGCCCCCATAAGTGTCAGAGAGCTAGACCACACACTGCAAGCGCCCATACGGGGACTGGGAGACCCCAGAGGCCCTTGGTTCTCGAATGCCATATTGATTTTGCAGGACCAACCGGCGGCAGGCAACATGTTCTTAATAGTTGTAGATGCCCATAATTTCAAAAATTGGTTGGAGGTTATAGTTATGTCATCCACAACAAACCGACGCCTATTATAAAACAGCTAAACAAATCTGCTTTGCAACGCATGTTTACCTGATGTATTAGCGAATCCGACAACGAGGCCACAATTACGGCTATTCAATTTCAAAAACAGTACTTAGCATCCCTAGGTAACACCATGCACTAACTGCACCGGCCCACTGGTCGGCGGAAGGGTAGGCTAACGAATGGTCAGGATACTTAAAGAAGGCCTAGAAAAAATGGGACCGTGGGGATGTCCAAGACAAACTGAACCGCCATTACTACACTTACAACACGTCACTCCCAGTCGCCTACAACAAACAAGAAGCCTGGCATAACTTGTTAATAGGGAGGAAACTCAGATCCCAGTTTAGATAGACATGCACCCAAATACACTTGTGAGAAAACCCCCAACCATCCAGAGGATACCACACTTTAGAAATCGGCGACCTAGTCTATGCAAAAATATTTACGGGACCCTCTCTGGCTTCCAGCCACTAGATCACACAGAATAACAGGTCCCCAGTCCTACGACTAACTGCTGGCACGTGGAAGAAATGGAAGTGCCACATAGACCAGCCTTCGCTTTCCCGAAACATCGAGTGCTGTAAAATGAAAGCTGTGCCAACCTCAAATAATAAAAATCAATGAAAACAAAACCAAGGGGGGGGGAACACAAACAAATTACAAAAGGGTGTGAAAATGAACCATTGAAATCAAACTCTAGAACACACTAACCAACCAAAAAGACACTTACGGTTAGATGAAAACCATCAAGCAGGTATCCTAAGCGAAAAGGAAACCATCCTGGAACGGGGCCAGCCAGGCCAGCCTCAAACCAGCTACCGGTTGACCGGGACGTGAAAGCGGCCAAAACCACCGGCCTGAGCAACTTCAAGCGTAGCGGCAAGCTGATCACCCTTCCAGGCGCGTTCCATGGAGACGAGCCTGGAGAGACCAGTGATCCCGACCGAACTGCTTGAAGTTCACTAGGCGAGAATTTGAGCCACGAGGTCAACTAGGCACCAGAAGAAGCCCCACCTACCTGCCACGACTACGTCACTCAACTAGGACTGAACTAAAGAGCGAGGGTGCTTCTGTATAACGTGGAAGGTTCCAAGTGTCTCTTCTGATTGACCAGAAAGCGACAGTACAGGATCTGCCGTTCATTTAGGACACCAATCCAGGGAGCCCGCCCCTAACAAAGGCAGCAAAGTTATAATAAATGTCATTGGCTACAAGCTGCAGTCTGGCAGGCAAGCCTCTATATAAAGGGCTGCCGCGGCTTGAGCCAATGTTCCATTACTGTTTGCTGTTAACTAATAAGAGTTATTTGTTGGAACCCAGTCTACCACGAGTCTTTTCTGAACGGAACAGTATATAAGAGCAACTATTATTAAGCAATGCCTTCTGCCGCTTACCAGACATGCAAGAAATGAATATTTGCAAAATGGAGCCTTCCATTCCCAATTCATAGAATCCAGAAAGCTATCTTGGTAAATATTACTGAAAGCTTCCTGAGGGTTAGGAAGGAACAACTTGGTTACTTAAATATCATCTATTAGGATCATTAAGGAAAGAAAAGATCTCATTCTGTCTCCTTTAAATAAGATGGAATTTTATCTCCACTTTGAAAAAAACATTTATTATACTGACTAAGGTATCTCTAAAACCATTCAGGTAAAACTTACAACGTTGGGCAAGGATCCAGATGATAAATGATAAAATGTTCTGCTTCTTGGATGTCAGAGACTGAAATTGATATAGGCTAATTATGTGAGAGATGTTATCAGACAACTTGATAATTGATTCTACACCACAATAGTGGCATCCAGATTGGACTGAACATGACAAAATGTTATTATAAGCCGCTGAAAACCACATAATTGAAGAGGATTCTGTAATGGAAGCAAGCAGGAATAAAAGCCAATGTCTTTCCAGTGAAATAGAGTAATACATTTTAAGCTTGTGAATGCAATGCATGCAAGAACAATGGTATTGTGTTCTGTCCATGTTACATGTGGAACCAAAGGTCAAAGTTTTAAAAAATCCAATTGTATTATGTACTTCTCAATAAGCATCCAGTACTTCTAGATCTGAAATTCACCTACAGATGATCTGCCTCCTTCATCAGAACAAAAATTGAAAACATAGACGTGATCTGCATCATGTGTTGACCTATGACCATTTTGAAATAGATTTGAAAATAAGAATCTGTTTGTACTATTCTAGACAACTAGCCTCAGTGTTGATATTAAAGTTCACCTAGCACTTTGTCATCAGCTCCAAGACCACATCTGTTCAGTCAGCCATACTATTTACAATGGCAAACCATTTCTTGCCATCTTGCCAAGAATATTGTAGAGAATACAGAATACAAGAATACAGCTGCAAAAAGCCAAGACTGACTCAAAGGCACAAACAAGGTGATACATTATTTCCCATTGATCCTAAGATTGAGGTACACATATTTGTTATGAATCAATTCTATCTCAGATATCTTGGTAAGGAAAATATTTTGGTTCGTAGTCATGTCATCATCTCACCTCTGAATAATCAGAGTACCTGATTATACAAAGCTGGACATATTATCCTGTGTTTGATCTTTGCTCTTCTTTATCCAATATTGAACTATGAATGTGTTCTGCATCCATTAGTAGAAATGCAGGAGAATCTCCTCAAATATCTTCAGTCAATGAAAATGCAACAATTAATTTTTTATTAGAACTGCAAACAATAATTTAAATTATTGTGATGCAAGAATTCCATGAAAATGTGGTCATTCCCAGCCTTTGCTTTAATATTCTCTGGAGGTGATGCCAGTCAGTCATTAGATACATTGAAAATTTGTTATACTTTTCACTTGCCAAAAAAAAAGCTAATTAATCAATTATCTTGGCATTTAAAAGCCCTGGAGCTATGCACTTCACTCTTTCTCTTTTCTAAACAAGTGAATAAATATCCACTGTCCATTTCTGAATACGTTTTATATAATATTTGAATACTAAGCTATGGAAAGCTGGACATTTTATCTAAGAAATGAAAAAAAGAGATTTAAATAAAAGTTTGTGTAGAATTTTATTCATTCATACTTTGTCTGAAGTTTTCAAAATGTTCCAAACAACAAAATTAGGAGGAAAAAAGAGTGAGACCATAAATTTGATTGCAGAATTGAATATGAGGATTCTCAACTCAGTTGTTTAAAAAAAGTGCAGTTCAAACATATATAAACTCAAAATTTAATGAAGCAAGCAGTATTTTTGGAACATTTAGGGGGCTATTTTATCAGCATTGTTCATCACTCCCCCCAAGCACCAACACAATAATTTCAGAGTAGGAATGTTTTATGATCAAATATCCTCATCTTGTGCGGCTATTAAAATATAGAAGCATTGCAAGGTCTGCTGTTTATGTCTCTGGACCATTTGAGATGTTCTTAATTGTATTTTCTCAGGCTAAATATTGAATAATGTTACTGAAACTGTAGAAAATGGTCCAGACCATGGGTGTCAGACTCACGGTGTCACATTGCTGTCACATGATGTTTTGTGACTTTTTTTCCTTTGCAGAGCTGAAGTGGGTATGGCCTACACATGATGCATCTGGCCCGTGGACCACCAGTTTTACACCCCTTGTCTAGAAGTACCAGGACAGACACTCCAAAGCAAGATTTGTCCCATCAAAAAGGAAGATACACACACATACCAATGCACACATACAAGGAAGAGGGGGAGAGAACACCCAGTGTCTTAAGAGACTGGTGTAAGTGAAAAAAAAGCAACCAATTTTTCTCCTGTTTGGGACTGGATTTGTTATATTTTGGCTATGGAAATCAACTCTGGTATAGAGGGAAGGTCAATCTTTTGTGTAAGATTGGAGGAAAAGTTACTCAGAATGTGTATGCTAAGCCTTCCATCAAAATTTTGCTATTGCATTTTAGGAATGTGTGGGACCTGGGTCCCACAAAAATGGTTCTGATGGGCACATACACCATGTATTGCACATCCCTATATAAATGTTTTGGAAAACAATAGCCACAATTTTGAGGGTATGAAAATAACAAAAATGGCATTAGACTTATGGAGAAAGTTGCTTGCTTAATAATTGAGGGCCAAAAGGAATCTTGTTCCTCACTTCTGGCTCAGATACAAACATCTGGATTGAGGCCAAGAGGAACACATCTGGGAAGCTCAAGCTAATCAGTTATATAGTTCTGCTAAGGGGATGTGACATACAAAGAGTATACAAAAGTACGTATTAGGGAAATTAGGGAAGGAAAAAGGGAAATGGATAATGGGGGAAAGCAAAGGAAAAAGAAAAAAAAGGCATTGACTTTTGACTCCTTTGGTGCAGTAAAATAAGACATTAACATCTACCCTCAACGTTTTACTTTTTCATAATAATATAATCTAGCCATTTTTATAACAACAAATCTATCTAATCGGTAAAACCCAAAATCAAAGTTTCATTTTCTTTCCACCTCAAGCAAAGTAGAAGGTATTTGTGTTTTTTTTCTTTAATCAAAACAGTCAATTGAGCCATCTCTGCTAATTCCATCAGTTTTAGCAGCCATTCATCCATTGTGAGAATCGAGGTGACCTTCCATTTCTGTATATAAACATTGTAAAGCTAATGATATGCTCATTTTCTAAGAATGGGCCATACATCATAAAAAAAGAATCATCAATGCTCAATATGGATGGATGTCATTTTTTTCATGAATATAACTTTCTAGGGCAGCAACAAAAAAGCAGAGACAAAGCAGAATGGAACTGTATATTCCAGGAGTTCGATGGCTAACTGAAACTCTGCATTTTAAAACTTGCTGTTTGGATTTAGACAGTCAAGATATGTGCCAAGCAATATGGTGTGTGATGAGGATACTAGGAACTATAATAGAGCATGGCAGAGGTGGTGTTCAGCAGGTTCTGACCAGTTCTGGAGAACCGGTCGTGGAAATTTTGAGAAGTTCAGAGAACTGGCAAATACCCCTCTGACTGGAGATTTTACAGTATCCTTCCCCTGCCACACCCACAGAACCAGTAGTAAAAAAATTTGAATCCCACCACTGAAGCATGTAGGTGGGGACTTGGCATGTCTTGAATTTTTTATCCTTTTGTTAATGCAACCTAATGCAATATTGCATCTGGAGACAGAAATAAACATATACACACATATAGTTCATTTTTAAAGACTCAAGAGATTGAGAAATGTATTTGAATTTTGTTAAAAAGTATTGTTTTGAACATTACACATATTGGTAGGATATAAATTTATTACATGGACTTACTGAACTTTCAATAACAACATTATTAAACATATATTTTAAAAGAAGTGCACAGACAAATATACAGGAAAGTTTTTAACAACTTTAACAACTTTTTTAAATGTTTAACACAGCTTTTAACAAATTATTTTCAATAATTTTCCAGTGCAGATGGTGAAAAAATTCAGGTCAGCAATGACAATTCGAGTATCTCTCTCTCCCCCTCATGCTCTCTCTCTCGCACTCTCTCTCTCTCTCTCTCTCTCTCTCTCTCTCTCGTCNCTCTCGCACTCTCTCTCTCTCTCTCTCTCTCTCTCTCTCTCTCTCTCTCTCGTCACCCTTGAACGAGTGACCTATATTTCTGTCACATAACACTTTTGTGGGCAATGGTGTTTATTTTTTTTTATTAAAGTGATAAACTTCTCCTATGGCTACATTATCCAGCTACAAAGACAGAGTATTGAAGAACCATCAAGTGTCAAGTTATAATGATATAAAATATAAGGTGAGAAACTTGTCCTCTACCATCTAATTTCCTTCAAGCATGTTGGAACTGCAATTTTCAGAGTTCCTATCTGGAATCGATACTGAAGAATGCCAAATTGAACAAGACTGACTTAAATGGCATAGATTGTGGATGTTCCAGATATTCAAAAATTATCACCATGGAAGAACCTTCACCAGTGTGTGTGTCGAAAAGAAGTTGGGTGGAACTAATTTATACCTCACAAAATGCTGGGATGGCAATCAGCTGGAACTAGTTTAAAGTACACCAGGGACATTCATGGAACATATCCCTATTAATTCCCTTTATCAGGGCTACAGGAAGGGACTCCAGCTGGGTTCTGCTTCCTCATTGTGAAAGGTATTAATCTATATCTCTACTTGATCACATACCCTCCATGTTTTTATTTTAAATAAAATATAGACAATATGCCTAATAAACAAGAATGTTATCTTATTTACCATCACAATTATTTTTTAAAAAATGGTTAATATCATGTCCCTCATAGGGATTCCATGGGAAAGCATAAGCATGATATATTAAACAAAAGAGTGGCATCTGTACAAAGTTAGTACATAATACAATTATACATTTAACTCCCCCCCCTCCCATATATAACAAGTGACAATACAGGCAGTTCTTCTGTTCTTTTCAACCTTATAGAATGTTGGAAATCTATTATCTCCTAGGGCTTAATACTTTGTCTGCCTGGTTTTCTGTTTATCAGAAGAATAATGCTCCAAAACCTGAACAAAATGGGACCAAGAGGAGCAGGAAAAACTGGCAAAAGAAATTCAGCACTAAAAATGGACCAAATCATCCAGAATGAAAAAAAAAATGCAGAAGAAATTCCTCAAAGTGATCCCTAAACATTTCTTGGTCAATAGCTCAGAATCCTGCGGTATCCTCCATTCTAAGCCATGTGACATGACCCAGAATAGATAATTAACCTTGTGCTTTCCAGAACATATACATATAAATGGACACAGATGCAGTGTATTAATTTTGTTACACAGAAAATGCAGAGATATCCTATAAAGAGATCTGGAGGAATTCCAGAAGCTATCTTCTGCATACTTTCCCTACTTTGTTAGTACTGATTTCTATCCTGTAGAGAAATAATCTTGATTTTTGAGCTGCTGAAGTGGTAATGGACAGAATATTGTCATTCATCTTCTATAAGCTAATACCTTTCACAAGTATTTGTCTTTATTAATTTCCAGTAAACATGGAGGTCCTTAGGAGTGGAAGACTATTGCATGCATACAACAACTGCACATACATCAATGGGGCTGTGATGGTCTTGGATTCTCAACTTGGATGCTCACAATAGAGTTTATTCTGTTACATGTATTCTTTCACTGTTTTAAAAAAGCAATTTATTCCCATACTGAAAAGGTATCACATGAAAGAGCAGTTCTAGACCATTTCAAGGAAATACATGTATATATCCAATGTCATCCAACTATCAAGTCAGCTCCATTTAGATGACCTCCCAGGTAGCAAAATGTCTGCTGGTGGCAAAGCAAAACATTTACCAATGCCTGCGGATGCTTCCCTTTTTCAATAGAAAAATATGTAAAAGAATGCAGATTCCAAATTCAGTCCAGCCTCACAGGTTTTATGTCTTTCATACCACATTTCTGCTGATCTCCGGGGTCCAAATTAATGTTTGAGTTGCCATTCATTAACTCGTGTCCTATGTTGTGACTTTTTCTCTTACAGCATTGGCAAAGTCTTCTAGAATTTTCTACTAAGCTGATGCAGAGATTAATGAGCAGGGCTAACCAGGCCAGCCCAAAGAGGATCCATAGAGATACCACATTCTTATACCAGCCTGGGTAAGTACGCGCAGGGTTCATGCCTGCAAGGAAGAAGCATGTCAGAGTCTTAACAGAGACAGAAAGAAACATAGAGTGCAATTTCAAAGATTCTTGGATAACAAGAAAACGAAAGTTGCATGCATGTGCTTAAGCTATGGAAAACTCAAGAGTGGAGAAGTCACCACCTCAGCTGCAGTTGTCTCAGGCAACCAAGCCAAAGAATAAGTTGTCTTGTGAGTACAAAATAAACCCTGAAACAACTGCAGCTGAGAAGTATTGCTGCTGGTTCAAATTTTTGTACACATTAGTATTAAAATAAGTAACAGGCATCCCATTGTGTTAGCCCTGCAAGGTACGGCAGACTTGAACACCAAAATCTTGAAACTAATTTTATTACACCCTTACAGTAACAGAATCTTGAAACTCTGAATATGCCTCCCCCTCCCTGCATTTATTGTAAAGAGAATATAGGAAAGTCCAATCTAAAATGCTTTCACACATTCCATTCCTATTTTGGACTCAGTTTTGTCTTGGCTGTTGCTTCTCCTCTTCTTCCTCAAGGTTATTTCTGCAGCTCATTCACACATTAAATGGATGGTTATATTTCAGGCTTTCCTGACTTCCACAAGAGATCCAATACATCCTCATATATTCTAGATAAAAAAACATACATGAGGTGGTATTCAGCAGGTTCTGACCAGTTCTGGAGAACCGGTAGTGGAAATTTTGAGTAGTTCAGAGAACTGGCAAATACCACCTCTGACTGGAGATTTTACAGTATCCTTCCCCTGCTATGCCCACCAAGCCATGCCCACAGAACCGGTAGTAAAAAAAAATTGAATCCTACCACTGATGCATTCTCTCCTTTTCTCCTAATGCTCTCTCTGTTTGGGGGGAAGGGAAGATAGCACCATGACTAGGGATACATTTTTGCTGAGAGTTCATTCTCTGAGCTTATGGGTTAGTTTCCAAATGTTTCATTACCAGGCCAGGTAACACCTTCAGCAAAGTTTAGGAGGTGTTGGTGTTCTTCTGTTTCTAAGGGCTTCAGGTGTGGGTGTATCAAGTGAAGAGCTTTGACAGGTCTTGTGATGGGTCAGCTGTGAGTCATCAGTGAGACTTGTGATAAGGAGATTCCATTGCCATCCATTGGAAAACGCAATGCATTCATTGTGTACTCATTGCATACGTGTTTCATACGCTCTATCTCTCGATAGGGATCCGTCCACTGCGATTTCATCTGTGCAAGAAGTTTTGAGCTGCACAAAACTTTGTGAACGGATGAAGTTTCTGCCGCGTACGATGTACATCTGTGACATATACGGGCAACAAACGTTCTATGTCCATTATCATCCATTAAACATCCGCTGTATCCTCTCTGCATCCTCT
>BHFT01070113.1:0-16543 GCA_004320025.1 Laticauda laticaudata
CCATCCGCTAGGCTTCCTATGAACATCCGTTTAACATCCCCGCTACATACTACCCATGTCCGTTCTTTTCCGTTCTGCTTATGGAAATTTTTGCCACTTTTTGGAGTGGGTGACAACAGATAGAGCCACCCCCGAAATTTTGCTCGTCCGCTGTGACCTTTATGCATACGTTTTGCATCCATCGGCCAGTGGGACCAGGCCTTTAGTCAGAAATAGGCTGAATGAATAAGTCAAGCAGTGAAGTACAACTAGATCCAGAGTTGGCATTCTTATACTTTCTATGCAACAAGTTAACTGTTGAATCTAGTGCAGGACAATAGAAAACCCAAGTGGTGAAGAGAAATTAAGACAAATTGACTTTTTTCTCTCTCTTTGGTTTTCTTATATGTCAATGTTTCCACTTTAATTCATTACTAAGTACATGTACAACAACAATAATAAGAAACTCAATTGCATTTTCAGTTTTAAAAACTAACTATAGACAACCCAGATCCATTGAGTTATCATTTTTGACAGATTTCTTTACCTAAATAGAAAAACAGCATGACGTCCGAGTGGAAAAAAGCAGTGAGAGTGTGAGCAACTTCTGATTTCCTGTCAGCTTGACTATGGCTGACTTCTCTCTAGCAACTAATGGCAGGACCAGTGTATCATCTGTTAGAGGGCTAGGGCAAGATCCATCTACTGAACCTCCAAATGATGGCACAGAGACACTGAAGCCACCATAAATTGCCACATTTCAATCCCACAGGTGTCATGACTCCCAGATTTTGGACACATTATGTGAATTAGCTCATTTAAATTAGCTTCATTAATAAATTATTACCTTATGTTCTACTGACCAACATCCAATTGTACTTTGATGCTCTGTTTGCACCTAAAATGAGAATGAGGAAGCTCTATAGATATGATTATGCTACAGATAACCCCAACTGGCCATGGTTACTAGAACTACTAATATGTCACAGCTTTTCCACATCTATTTTTAAAAAGGTGGGAAGGACACATATACATATTATTTAAACACATTCATTGTCCAAAGAATGCATTGTAACATTTTGTACAGAGAGAGAGAGGGACAGAGGGAGGGAAGGAGGGGGGCGGGAGATTCGATCTGCCAAATTGCAGTGGAAGTAGAATAGCTTGCACTACTGCACTCTAACCACTGTGCCACCGAGACTCTATAATCACATGACATTAGTTGCCCACTCTTTCCTCTCCAGAGAATGTCCATGTGCACACGAGTTTATAAAGACCAATTTAATTTGCCCATTGTTAAGAGGATGGGACAATGTAAGCAATAACTGTTGCTATTGCCAACTTGGAAACGTTTATTTTGGAAAAGCAGCTGTTCCTATGTTGTAAGAATACATGCCACAGATAGTGTAGGGTCTGCCTAGTCTTCAAAATAAAAGATTTTTTTAAAAATCTGCAAGACTGAAATTATTATGCTCTGTCTTTACAAGGTGATGTATTGTTGCTACCACAAACAGTCTTGTATTGAAATGTTTGTCTTGGAATCAAAGATTTGATTTCTTCATTTTTAAGACATCTATGTCACTTTTTCCTTTTATTTTGAAAATACTATCTTAACTACTTTGCCAGAGAGAATTCCAGAATTAAAAAGGTAATAAAGTAATTATTTTGTAATGGAATCTGGCCATTTTTGCCCCTGACATCATCAACCATGCATGGAGTTCTGTTTAGAATCCCGAAGCAGAAGACCTTCAATCTCTCTACATTTTTTGCATATATATACATACCAACTGTGGAAAGAAAATATGGCAAATTTGTTTGCCTAGTTTTCAACAGCAATGTTGTGAAATAGCCAAAGAATGGCAATATGAAATCTCCATTTTTTATTTCATGATGACTATATATGTTCAATACTTATTAGGCCATTATATACCTATCTTCCTCATCTAATCACTTTGCGTTTCTCAAGCCATCAGTTACAAAGATTGTCCTGATCAGCCCGAATATGTTTTTAGCTGTCACTTAGGTAAAGATATGACTGTTTTGGCTTTTTAAAAAAACAAAATATTATTTATTTATATAATTGAGAAGTTGCCTGACTCCAAACAACATTGGGCAACTTACCTTTTAAAACAACAATTTAAAAAAGAAAGAAACAAACCATTTTCTCCAGAGGAGAAAAGCCAAGTACAACCAATGGAAGGCAGGCTGGTTGCAATTTTTTTTTCCTGTCTTTGTTTGAATGTCATCCACATCTTGACCAATTTTGGTATTGTCATACAAAATCTTACACAGTTTTAGGTGCAAGGTTTTAAAGGATGAGATCATTGAAACTCCACAAAATTTGGCAATGTCACAAAGCTCTGGCCCTATATATTTAAATGTTTATTTTATTTTTCAGGCTCTCTGCTATCCAATGAGGTCAAACATTATTATGTTACACATGTGTCTGAAAAGGATGTTCACATCTCTAATACAAAGATGTATAATCTGGTCTCTTGGCAAGGAAACATGCCTGGCTTTTCCTTCAGAGCATACAAAGATGGCCATAATCAGTTCATCTGTGTTTCAAAATTGATCTTTGAACTACTGAATAGAACACACCAAGCAACAATAAAACTGTAGTACAAATAATTTTGTCACAATTCCTTTTACACAGTGTTTAAGCACATAATGCCAAGTTATAATAATCACCTCCTCCCCAAAATTATACAGATACTTACAATATCGGGGAAGATCATTTCAGTAAATTTGCATTATGATTGTCAAATTCCTCCACAATTTGACTGATCAAAAATGGTAATGGGGAAATACCTTAGAAATAAATCTAGAAACAACTTTTTAAGTGTCTAATAAAATGATAGTAACCTATGAAAGCTGCCAAGTTAGCCAATATCTTAGTTTTTAAGCTGTTACAGGATTGCTGTTTTCTGATAAAACTATTTTGGAATCATATTCTGTTTAGCTTTCTGTCTTCTGGGATGAGAAACTATGAAATGCACTGTTTCTGACTGAAAATACTGCATGTGCTGATTTTTGGGGAGAAATGTTTGTCTTTAATTTAAAAAATAAATAAAAGTGGGATTCGTTACTACTAATTTAGCTTTGTCACATTCATTACATGTTCAATGGTTAGAAATACTATTTTCTCGTTTTAGAAAATCTTCACAACAGTACGGGGGGAAACCTCTCTGGAGTAAAGAAAGTTTTCCTCTTTGTACAGAAGGACATGGTATGGAATTAGCACTAATTTATGGGGATTTTGTGAGCAATCTTTGTGGAAGCACTTTCAAAAGAACCCAGAGGTTGTTCACTGTTGTAGTTTACAAACTTTGCATCACTGTGAAAGAATGCTGGAACTGGCTGCTTCTGTTTAAGTAGTGCATGCCAGTCATGCCAGAAGAGATAACCTTCTGTTCAGAAGAATCAGGACATTTTGGTTAATACCTGATTTGGAAAATCCTAGGCTTTCCAGCTACTTACTCAGTGCTGGCCTCAACAAGAATTTGTCAGGCATATGTCAAGCACAATATTGCCCCTTTGCTGGCTTGAAGGGAGCAGACAAGCAGTTACTTTTCACATATACTGGTGGATAGGAGCAAACAGCACTGAATTAAACATGCAACTGTCAAGCACCTTCATGTAATGTAATTCTCAGAATGCAATGCAGTGCAATGCCCCAATGTAGCAGGGGAGGAAAACCTGTTGTCACCAAGCTTTGTTTTTGAAATATTCGGACTACAGTCCTCTGCACAATTACCTGAGATAAAGTCTTTAGAGGTCAGGGAACCATTTCCTGGATTTTTTTTTTCAGAGAGATGATAATTTCTGCTCTAGATTCTCAGAAAGAATGCTAACAAGCAGATGACTGCAAGAAATATAAACCCTTCCACCTTTCACCATTTGGCCAGAGCTGAAGAAGCTTTTTGAATTAAAGAGCAAAATATCCTCAAGAAAAAAAACAAAACAGAATCCAGTTACCTTTTGAAAAAGCACTTTTGGGACAACCATGACCTGGTGGACTGAGACTCCACAGACATTTGCCTTAGGCAACAACGGCAAGAAAATAACAGCAATAGAAGATAATTTACATGGTGTCCCATTTTTGTTTCCTATGGTGGTCTGAGCTCACAGATGGTAATTGGGACCAGAAACACTGTTGCTATGCAATGTGGTATACAGCAGGATGCTACATGACTGTGTTGATATATAACAGCAGTTCTGGCAGTCCCACTTGCTGTTGTTAGGTGAATCTGATGCTGAAGCATTGTTCTATGGCCACAGGATTGATATAATCTCTTGCCAGCTTCCCCATTGACTTTTGCTGGTCGGACACCAGCAGTGAAAGTCATACATGGTGATTGATGCCCATTTGGCACACTGTGACATTGCAATTGCTAGCCAGTTGCTGCAGACTCAAATCACATCTTGAGACTGGAGGGACCCAGAAATGGCTGCAACTACAAGGACCCATTGTAAATAGCCCTCATTTAGAGTCATCGTCATTTTGAATGTTTGCTGACCAAGTCATTTAAGAAGGGCTACCTGTATAAGTATCAACCAGGGTCCAAATAGCTGGATTGTGTACAGGTATATGTGCACAGTGTATGGGCTAGACCCTCCCAAGTATGAATGGGAGATTCCACAGGAAGTGATAAAGAATAGGAGGGCTAATGTACCATGGAACTCCCAGATATCATGGTAGTAGACAAGGACCAGAAAACAGAAGTAGTGACAGACGATGTGATGCCAAGTGACAGCAGCATTAGAAAGAAGAAGAATGAGAAGCTGATGAAGTATCAGGACCTGAAGGATGAACTAAAGAGGATGTTGAAAGTAAAAACCAAAGTGGTGGTCCCAGTGATAATAGGAGCATATGGGGCTGTGATTCCCAAGCTGTGACAGTGAGTCCAACAGATTCCAGAAACAACTTCAGAACTCTTTACCCAGAAGAGTGCAGTGTTAAGAACAGCTAAGATTCTGGGTAGAACCTTCAAACTCTCAAGCCTCTGGTAGAAGACCTAAGATCAAGGAGGACACATACTACCATATGGGTGAGAAGGGAATTATTATTATATCAAATGATCTATGCCAACTTTCTCTAGGCTTGTATTCTCCTGGTGTGATGGACTATAGCTCCACCAATTTTGGAAAAAAATATTTCAGTCCTAGGGGAAAAATGGTTTTGATTGATAATTGTTTGCTCAAACTTGGAGTTTTAATTATAAAAGATTCTTTTTTTTCCCTTATTGTGGATTCATCTAAAGCTGCTTTCTCAGTTTGTATCAACCTCTTTCACTCCATGCTTTCTAGAGCATTTCTTTCTAGAAACATTTATAATGTTTGCTTTGTTACTCTATGTTATATATGAATGCCACATCCCTTTTCTAAGTTATCAAAAATGCAAAAACTTCCATGCTGACAGCATACGTAATTATTATTAAGCATTTTCATATCATTTCTTGGATATCTCATTTGTAAGGTTCTTATCTTAATTTCATCTGAGTTCCCACATTCTAAATTGACTTCTCTGAAAGTTGTATTTTTCAGAACAGAAAGATTACTGTATCTAATTTGATCATACAACCTATTCCACAAATTGTCATTGTTTCCGAGGAAATAATGCTGCCTATTCATAACTCACTGAAAATTCAGTTCTGTGATGCTAGAAATTAATTAGCATTGTGCTCAGTAAATTCATTATCAAAGAGAAAAACAAGGCTAAAACAGGAACTTCCTCTCCTAACCTCCCTTTTTACACTTTTCCAACCAAACAGGGAGGGGGAATGTAAAAGCCCTGATATACTGTTTGCCTGTCGTTCTGCCTGTTTGTTTCCCTATTAACACAATGATGCTATGAAGCCAAAACAAAAAACAGTGAAATATTATTTGGATGGGAAGAGGAGGGAGTCAGGAAAATTAAATTAAAAAATGGCCTGGATCTGGCTGCCATCTCTAAAGAAAATATTCCCAGAATCAAAATATGTTCCAGTGCTTGTCTATAGCAGAAGCTTTCTTCCTGCATGGACATTATCACCCTTATTTTATAAAACAAAACAATTGTGTTAGTGATTTTTATTAATTTTATCAAGCCCGTTTGACAGACGTTTGGGCGTCCACCTCTGTGGAAGGAAAATCTAAATAATTCTGGCAAACATCAGGTGAGGAATGGTTTTTTTTAGGCAAAGATCTAAATTAAATTAACCCAATCATTGATTTGGGTGGAGAAAGTTACTTGAGTATCTTGTTCTGTTCTGTTCTGTTCTGTTCTGCTGTGTAAAGCCTATAAAGAAAATGCACACAAGTCAGTCTCTAATGCAGGAATAGATCCACTCAGTGGATGAGTGGGAAGTACCGTATATACTCGCATATAAGCCGACTTTAAAATGCATTTTTTTTTTCAAATTTTGGGGTCGGCTTATGCGCGCATAAATCTGATCTCACACAAATGACATGATGACCTGACGCCACTTCTCAGATCACGCAATATCATCAATATTACCATTCAGTCATACATACGTACAGCACATTTTTTTTACTCTGGGAGCCTCCATTTTGCTTTTTCTACCACCGGATCATAACACGCTCTGATTGGTTAGTCATTCACGTGACTGCTTTCGTGTTTGCGATCGTCACATGCAACTTTGTGTCCAGTTTCCTTGCATTTGTAGTAGTAAAATTCATTAAAATATACCCATGCCTGATGTTAAAAGATTTGGGGGTCGGCTTATATGTGAGTTTTTGCAAAATTCCTCATTTTGGGGCAGTTTTTTAAGGGTCGGCTTATATGCGAGATCGGCTTATATGCGAGTATATACGGTACTGGATGGGTCCATTGCTAGGGATAGCTAAGTGCAATTCAAAAGCATATGGCTGCATTTATTTTACTTGTTTAAATATTTATATGCCACCCATCACACTGTCCCTGAACGGTGTTAATATTCTTTCTTAAATGGATATGCTGTGCTTCAAAATCAATCATGCATTTTACGAGCAGATACAAAATGCAACTTTCAATTTGTTTAGAAAATGTTAAAGCCCTGAGTTAAAACAAATACCTGTGCAACTCAAGCTTCTCAAGTGCTGGTTTTTCAAACAATTTTGTGAATGGGCAAAATTCAAGCAAGGGCAAAGGGGATGATTACAGCCAGCTAGGAATGGGAGGGAGGTATTTATGAAAAATAAAGAGCTATATCAGGGAGAAAGACAAAAGGAATTGAGGGTTCACTGCTCATTTAGACTAAAAAGTTATTCACCAAATACACAAAGAAGACAGAATCCCTCAATGCCTACTTTGTCCCAAGACAAACTATGACTAGATATTAACAAACAAGATAACAGGGTCACTGGGTAAGAGGAATGTCACAGCTATAATAAAACTTGTCTTCACTAAAGTAATTGAAAAAGGACTGCACACAGTCCATCAGAAGCACCACAAAAGATCAGAGAATTATCCTCATGTGAGTGATTTTTCCAAAAGCAAAAAGATGCCGATGATCCTATTTGCCTTATATTCTTCTTTGTCTGTCTGTTTTATCTATCATCTATCTATCTATCTATCAATCTATCTATCTATCTATCTATCTATCTATCTATCTATCTATCTATCTATCTATCATCTATCTGATTCATTGACAACCCATCATAGGGTCATCATCAAGGAGAAAGAAAACAAATACTATCTGTCATTCATTTGAGACTGTCATTCTTACTCTTACACTTTCATACAGGCTCTTCTGGCAGGGAACTATGGGAACTGTAATGTACAGACATCTGAAGGTCATCACATTATGGAAGGCTGAGTTAACCATTTTAAGAAAATTAAGTTACATATGCCTTTCCCTCCCTCCCTCCCTCCCTCCCTTCCTTCCTTCCACTTTTTCCCTTGAATTTGCAAAGTAGTGAGCACTGTGAGTTTTCCCTCATTTTGGCTCCTAAAGAACAATTTTTTGAAAGAACATGGCTGTCCCAAAGTTACCTGGTTGCCTCCATTGTTGATTGGTGATTTGAATGTGGATCTTCTGGATTTAACAAACACAGCCATTACATACATTGGAGAAAGAAAAAGAAAACCATAAACCTCACTAAGCCCTGTCTCCTCCCTCAGAATCAGCCCATCATATTTGAGGGTGAGCAGCAGAAATCCAAGAACAGACAAGATCTAGGATGTAGCAAAGACAGGAATCAGGATTATGGAGTGTAATGAGGAATAAGCATGCATTCTGCTGTGCCTAGATCAACATCAGAATAGAGGTTTCTTGTCCATTTCTCCCTCCTCTCCTTTCAATCTTGAAAATTGTTTGCATGAATGGAAAATATAATTTCCCCTCCCCGTTAAAAAAATTAAGAGGAAAAAAGATAGAATCACAAGTAGAAATAGTAAATGACTGAATGAATAAGTGAGTGAGCAATTCAAGAGAATGATGGGTTAAATGCTTGTGTGGCTCTCCCTCAATTATTATATTTTGGCAGGAAAGCTCCAATAGAATATATTCTATTCAGTACACACCATTATAAAGAATCAACAAAAGAAGTATAAAGTGGGCGTAGTTCCAGACTTTCCAAATGCAATTCCCATTTTTTATCTGCAGAGAGCAGATGGTTGTTTTCATCAATTCCAAGTTCTCTGGTTATTTGCAAATTGATTAATTAATAAGAGTTTTAAGGGAATTCTCACATATTTAAATACCTCCTGTGATCATCTCAATTATACCTTTCATTTTGTATACACAATACAAAAATAATTATTTGTTGCAGTTTATCAAATAACTATTTGAAAATCACTTAAATCCATCAGTTAACAAATAAACAAAATCTTGGCATCTTCCTTTTCTCCCTTCCCCTTGTTTTCCCTCTTAATCTTGTTTTCATATTTTTATGCATTCTTTCTGGGCTGAACTTGAACTAAGAAGCTCTTTTCATTTAACTGGTGTAAACAGATTGCTGCAAGGATCAAAAATATTTTCCTCCTTTCCTGGTGGGTGGCATTGCTGATTTGGTGAAATGATATATTTTTCTTATTCTGCTTTTTCTGATAAAGATTTAAATGGATCCATGGATAGAATTGTAGAAATAGAACTGGTAAACACCTGAAAGAAAAGTAACCTAATCTTCTTCAGTGCTGACACAATTGTGGTTCTAATTGGAATGTTTGGATCCTTTCTCCGCAGTTATGAGACAAGCTCTTCACAAGTATAAAGGTTATACTAACTGGATTCCACACAACTTCACTCCATATATTTTACTACTGTTTCATTTCTGAATTGGAACTAAATGAGGAACGAGGAAATTTTATATCCATGTTTATAAACATGCTGTTTTGGATAGCATTTTAAATGATACTGTCACATGTCACCATCATATTCATAGCTATCAACACAACAAAACTACTTAGGTTTGTTTCCGTTGTTTGCATATCTGGGAGAAGACAGAATGGTACAGAAGAAAACAGAATAAGGAAATTGTGCCTTCTTCAACTGAAATGAATGGTAGTTGAATGAATGAAGACTGAACAGGAGAAAAGAGCAATTAAATTCAGCATTTGCTACTCATGTCAATCCTTCTCAGATTCGTGCTAAAAGCATTTCAGAAAAGCTTAGAAATAATCACCGTACGCCATTTCATCATTTGGGGGAAGACTCTAACTAACAATAGAATATGTTGTGTTGATGCTATAAAGGCATCCCTAAAGCCCAGTTGTTTATTAGCCCTTGGGTCTCTAATAAAGAATAACTGGATTTCAGGAATAGTGGAGTTCAAGGACCATAAAAAGTAGGAGAAAAATCACACAGAGATGTTCTTTCTTCCGATATACAAGCCAGTAATCTCCACTGGCAAAGCAAGAATCAACAGCAGACCCTTTGTCTTAACTTCCAACATTGGATCTCTGAAACATGATTTCTGAATCATCCCTGGAAAACATAAAAACCAAAAGGTTGATAAAATGATGAGTCACTGCTTCCTCAGGAGCTGAAAGAACTTCTGCTGACCTTTTTTTAAGCTAAAGTTGTAGTCTCCTTGGGGAGTCTTTGAAAGGAAAGACCTTTACCAGCCCAGCTAAAATAGGATTGTGCTGTTAAGTATGTGTGTTATTTTAATCTGGCGTATTGTGTTATTGCTATTATTTCAAGCCAATGGTATGTAAAAAGATTTGTGGGAATCCTCTTAATGAAAGACACACATACACACACAAACACACACATTGCTTTCTCTTGTAAATTGAAGGCCTTCATTCTTCAACGAGGTAAACAGATTGAACTCTCTGAATCATCCCAAATGCAGTGATTTTGTCTGAAGTTGCCAAAGTTGAGAAACACAGCTCTAAGGTAAGGCACAATCACTCAAATGCAAATGGAGGTTCAGATCTACATAGGATGCATTTAGATCTACTCCAAAAATTCTCCACTTTGTTGGTCAAACAACTCCATTAAGTTTACTAATAATGAATGTAACCATTTGGCTCTTTATTTACATGAGATAATAATTTCAAATAGGGAGGAAACTAGCCCATTTATATCCATAATTTTACTACCAAAATTCAGCAGAGTGAAATGTAACTTCAAATCTCAACAAATAAATGTTCTGTCCTACATATTGGCAAAAAAAAATATATCAGAAAATAAAATACAGGCTGAACAGTCAAGACCTTGTTGATGATCCAAACTCTGTAAAGGATCTTGTGTATTCATCTCTAATGATCTGAGTGTTAGAGCCCACTGTAACTAATAACCAAAAAGGCATTAAGAGTTGTTAATCTCATCTTATGTCGCTTTGTCTCTGGTAATATTACATTAATAACTAGAGCATACAAAACATTTGCTAGACCAATACTCAAATACAGCTCATCAGTCTGAAACTCACATTACGTATCTGATATTAACACAGTTGAGAAAGTCCAGAAATATTTCACAAGAAGAGTTCGCCACTCCTCTACTCGTTACAGAATACCTTATGCCACCAGACTTGAAATTCTAGACCTAGAAAACCTACAACTATGCCACCTTCGGTCTGATCTAAGTATAGCATATAAAATCATACATTGCAATGTCCTGTCTGTCAGCTTCAACCATAACAATACAAGAGCACACAATAGATACAAACTCAAGGTTAATTGCACCAAACTTGATTGCAGGAAATACGACTTCAGCAACAGAGTGATCAATATCTGGAATACTCTCCCTGACTCTGTGGTTTCTTCCCCAAACCCCAAAAACTTTAACCTTAGACTGTCTACGATTGACCTCACACCTTTCCTAAGAGGTCTGTAGGGGGTGTGCATAAGCACACCAATGTGCCTACCATCCCTGTCCTATTGTTCCTTTTATTTATTTTTTCTTATAGGTATCTATGTATTCATAACTATGTTTTTACTTATACCTATTATTTTGTAAGCAATTGACAAATAAATAAATAAAAATATGTTCTGAGAGGGCAGAAAGAAAAGAACTAGTGGGATGCATCCAAACCTCTCATTCTAATGAGACTAAAGATTCATGGTGTGTCAATTTCAGCTAATGATTCTGTGTAAAAAAAAGTATGCAATTCCTCTCCAGAAAGATCTTTTTGTTCTTTCTTATTCTCTCTTCCAGTTCAATGTCATTTCAGGCCTTCTTTCATTTAATTCATTTATTTAAAAGATTTATATAGCTGTCTATTTTATTTAGCATAATCCTGGGTGGTTTACATAAACTAATAAAAACAGTAAAAACTTAAAAACTCTTGGCACTCCCAAAGTGTCAACACACCTCTCATATCCATAAACAACTTTCCTGGGCTCCAGCCACCCACAATCCCAACCTGATCTTCAAGGCTTTTTAGGAGCCAGGGTGGTTGGGGCTTGCCAGTTCTCAGGAGGATGGGTACTCAAAATCTGTGCCAGAGAAGCACTCATCAGAAATTCAAAAAAAGAAATAACCTCTCTTTTATTACATTGCTGGAATTAGAGGAGAATAAACCAAAATGGGGCTTCTAGAGAAACTTCTCCAACCTTTCCAGTAGGTTAGCAAAAGACATCTCTATCACAGCCCAGATGAAAGGCCTCTGTAGTTCTTCCAGATTATTAATGCCTAGACCCTGGCACCATATGACATTTGTGCTGTCTCCAAAGCTCTAGTATACAGATGCTTTCTGAATCTTGCTGGATCACTTAGAATAGGGCCGCTGTGTATTGCTGCATTTTAATAACTTTCAAGAACTGTTCACCTTTGCTGAGGGATACAACTCTCCCATTTAGTTAGCATAAAAGGTGCTATCTTCAGTAAGTGGTTGAGAGATCAGCCAAATTTAAAAAAAAAGAACAACTCTCAAACAGGTAAATAAACCTGCCTATCTTACTCTACTAGAACAGTCCTCATTCTGAATGCTACCAATATAAATATTTTTTTTCAAAAAAAAAAAGTGTGCCAGATTTCTCTTTACCTACAAAGGCCTGCGGGAAAGAAATCTGCTAAGACCAGACCCTGGTTCAAATAAGGAAAACAACTCTTCTGTCTTCCTTTTCTCAGTTATGCTTTTTCTTAAAAGATAACGGTTGCTTTCTAGTATTATTAAACATCTAGTAGTGGGTCCAAAATGGTAGCTCTACAGAGGCCAAAGATCAGATCTAATGTAAAGAAATGGACACTGGAACACTTCCAGATCTTCTAGAAAGACATTAATTTAATGATTTCAAGCAAGGTAGAAATCTCCTTTACAATGTGTGACAAACTTGAGGGGGTAATTCAGTAGACTCATTGCATTTAAATTGTACCCTCCTTCCCCCAAAAAATACTTGCAGTGACCATACTGGGAGAAGAAAGCAGTGGCCATTCTCTTTTCAAGTTACTTTTCCATGTAATATACACTTTCAAGAAAGTAAATGCTAATTAACATCATGGAGTTTTCATGTTTTCAAGAAAACACACATATAGTACCAAGCATGCTATCTCAGAACTTGGCAAAAGGTTCATAAATGTTAGTTAGTTCCAAAATTAATTCAGCATGCCTGTAATTTCCCAAATTTAAATGTAGGGCTGCATAACTTGAAGATTGAACATCATATATACCCCTCAAAGATTTGGGGGGCTCAAAAGCCCCCAAACTCTTCAGTGTTGGTTATATATAAGAATGACAAGATTATTAAAAATTTGGGAAGTATAGGAGCTAACCATACTAGTTATACTGATTTAGCTTTTGTTCTCTGCTTCATAAATTACCAATTCAGCTACCGGGGAGGGAATCCTTAGAATTCAGCACATCTTATTATGATATTACATTGTCCAAGAGTGAAAGGGGACACAACTTTCACCAGCTGCCACATTTTTCTTCTCTTCAGATTGTTGCCTTATAAGGAATGAATGGGTTCTGCATAGGTTCAGACTTGGGGAAAAAAAATACTACTGATTTTAAAATGAGAATGAGCATTGTTTTTTCCCAGCATTCCCACCCACCCACATAATTGAAGACCTTAATTCACTTGGACTATTGTAAGAAACACTGTTAATACTGTAGGCAAATCCCAGAGTATTATTTCATGGAAGTGAAATGTGGCATTAGTCTTCAAAGAGCTTTTTGGTTTTTCCCAAGCTCTGGCTTCTGCGAAGATGATCTCCTCTTCTTGCCTTCCCACTATCATCTTCCCCTCAGCATAGACAAGGGAGGCACTTTGGCTGTTATGGATCTGCAAGTGGTCTACCAACATACAGTACTTTGACCTGTGAGAATGCTTTACCGATTGATTTATCTTTAGATACTGGGAATGGAAACAGGATGGTTATCACATATCTCCTTTTCATTTATGCTCTTTCACTCTGGAGCCAAGGTTTTATCCAAGCATTCTGAGGGAATATAGTTACTGTCTTCTTGAGATGCTCAAATGCCAACCCTCTATCTGCAATCTGGAGGGAGGGAGGGAAGACTCTTCATAAAAGCATGTCACTTTCCTGTTTAAATTATTTTCAATGTAACAAGGAAGCCATTTTTCTTGCCTTTTAAATTGTTATATGAATATGATGACTACCGAGCCCGGTCAGTATGCCCCAAAAGTAGTGAAGTCATAATTTCTGTAGTACATGAACAGAAATATTCTCAGTTGTTGCACTGTTGGATATCAGGGGGGACATTGCCTCACTTAACTATTTTAATTGGTTAGCATTACCTCCCAGTGACTGAAGTTTGAATGCAAGAAAACAGAACTAATAGCATTTCTAAGCAGCTGCTGAGAGGGAAGAACATTTTTAAAAAGTGTATGTTCAACATTCTGAATTCTGTTTAAAAATTCTCTAGAGGGAAACAGAAAGAACCCAAAATGAATAACTACTAGTGACTTTCTCATTAATTACAGTCTGACAAGGAGTTGGCAGGTAAAAGGAGGTACTGTAGGTGGGGGAAACCTGTGGTTCACCACCACATTCCTTAAATTCATAAAAACTGCAGAATATTTCACTGTTGGTCAGACTGGAATGGAGATAAAAATGTGAATTAAGAGGCAGAGTTGTTTGGACGTGACCTGAGATTCTAGATGTGACCAAGATAATGCACATTCTGAAAAGATCTAGATCAGATCCAATCTGATACTTTCCAGATAATTAGGACAGCAATTCGATGAATTCTTGGCCAGTACATTTGTTTGGAGAGTTGCAATTCTAACACCTCCAGAGAGTACCACATTCAAGAAGGTAGTGAAGATATTGGATGAATGTAATCCCAACCTGCCAAAAAATAAGATGTTTATTTTCAGAAGCAGATAGCAAAGTTTGACTTATAAGTCAGCTGTAACTCTTGTATTTCAGAAATATAAGAGAGGGGGGAATTGATCCCTGGAACCCAAGATTCTTTGGTGATTTCATCCTTTGGAATATATATATTTTAAATCAATCTCTGTTTTCCTGACACTGAATAACATTCCTGATCCAGAACAAGAGAAGAACATAGTTATTGATTGTGTGAAGGAATCATAAGAAAAATCCTCCTGAGAGATCAATGGGCTCCAAAAATCCTCTTCAGAGATCAATGGTTTTACTCCCTTACAATGTAGTATGGCAATTCATTAGATTATCATTGTATTAAATTTAGTTATATTGAAACATTATCCTCCACTCTTCACTTATGTAATACATAAACGTGAAAGGAAATTGTAGACTATAAAGAGTAAATGATACCCACAAATGCTGAGACCTAATCAGGATTTTCTCTCATACGGATGAATTCCATATGTGAAAGGGTCTCAAACTGAGAAGTTATGAAGCATGACCCTACAACATCCTTCTTTCAAGGAACATTGTATGACATTCAAGCACACAAAGGGAAATCCCTACTAAACAGAAGTGGATGGTATTGTGTGTGACCTTGCAGTCAACCCACATATTCTTGCAGCACACAACTTCACTAAAGCCAAATTGTGCAGAGTTGGAGAGAGCAAGGAGGGAAGCAAGGGCCCTCTGAATTTATGATGCCATCCCTTCTATATCATCCGCTAGATTGTTTCTGTAATTGTTAAGGATTAATATGTACAGCAGTTCAAGTTTAGCTCTTGAAGGTGAAGTTTTCCATTCATTGCTTTGAGCATTTTCTGCCTCACAAATTCTGAATGAAATTCCACTGAAAGGACTATGCTTTCCAGGATGAACTATATGACTGCATAACCTTGAATGACTCGTATTTTTCTTCTGATACAAATCCCTTCTTTTCTGCTTGTAGCAAATGTGTGATCAGTCAGGCCGAGCCACTATGTTTTAAAATCCTTTTAATCCTCTTTCTAGTAACAAAAACAATTGTGAGTGATCTTTGAGGATTCTGTATAGGGCAGAACACCTGCAGCTTAATTCTTTATGTTAACAAACACCCCGTGTGAGTCTAATGCCTCTTGGCATGTTAGAATGCTGTTGTGGAAGAGGTCTGTAATAATGAGGCCCAACCTTAACCGTTGACCTTTTGCCTCCAAATCTAAACCTGTTTGTCTCTACTTCCAAACAGCCCAATGTATCATGGAAGTGTCAGCACAAATGATTTATTGTCTTTTGGCAAGTCCTTTAATACAACAGTGGCTCTTTCCTTTAGTCAGCGAAAAATCACTCTTCCCTTTCAGAATTTCTTGATGACACAGTTCTGAGTTACTTAAACTGAAGACCATTTCCAAAATCTAGTTTCCACCTGTGATCATAAAAACCTATTCAGAGTACAACCTAAAAGCTTGAGCAGCTACAATTGTAATGATTACTCAAGAGGATATAAATATGTTTGCAATCATGCTGGCAATAATAAAAGGTTAATTTGTAATATTTTTCAAAGCATGTTACACTTCTTCAAAATCTCCTCTCTTTTCCTCTCCTTTTACTTTTCATTGTAAACTTTATACATTTACCAGAGCCATATTCCAAGTCCGCCTTACTAGAGTTGATGATCAGGGTATCAAACTCGCGTCATCAAGATATCATCATGTGATATTCCATGACTTTTTTCCCCTTTGCTAAACAGGACATGGATATGGCTAGCACATGACACATTTTATTCATTTTTATTTTATTTTATTTATTTATTTTTGTCAATTGCTTACAAGATAATAGGTATAAGTAAAAACATAGTTATGAAT